>CM074969.1:722570-742303 GCA_037577455.1 Pangasius macronema | reverse complement strand
CAAGTTAACAGTTTACTCAGGAGTTGTTAAACACGTACAGTTTAAAAACAAGGAACAATGTTTAATACCTATAGCGCTTACGACAGCTCTTTCACGCCAGCCCCAATGCCTCATGGGATAGCGCAGTGTCCATCGCTTCAGACTGCAGAATCTTGGCTTTTCAGTAGTAGGGATATTCAGATGCAGTCAAAAGTCTAATCTTAAAAACGTCATCAGTTCAAAAACCAGCGATTTCCTAGACAAAAGTAAACATTTTCTGTAAGTGATTAGCGCCCTCTAATGGCCTGGAGGGTTTTGGGGTAAATTGAAATAGCATCATGTTTATTATTAGACATTCATCATGACTTCCAAGCTTGATATCGCTGGATTTTTTTGTTTTTTTTTGATAAATTATATATCGCTCAGGCCTAGTGGAAAAAAATTATATGTTATATTGCGCAAATGATACGTAAATAGGATATTTAGACAGATTTCAGTTTCATGCGAGGGCTTCTGGCTCGGCTAAACAATGGATCTGTCTCTGCGTTCAGTAATAATAACGTCCGTGCGAGTAAAATGTTTTTTTGTGTATTAGTGTTAGTGACAGCTGATGGAATAAAATAAGCTTTTGGTGTTTTCCTACTGTTTAGAAATTTTCTCAAAAAAAAAATAAATAAATAAATAAATAAAAAAGCTATAATTTTCTCAAGAGTCATCGGTTTTCTGACACATATCCATTTAAAACCGAAGGAGTGAAACTAAGACGTGCTCATACAATCACATTTCTCCTCTCCGTCTCTAAAACGTATGGATTTCCCATGGTTTAATTATCGCTGTCCAATTAGGAGCTCTTGAAAGCGATCTGTGATGAGTATCAATGATGTCACACCTCGAACAGATTGCTGCCAGAAAATAGAGAAGAAAAAAAATCTATTTGTACGGCGAAAAAGGAGAAAGAGTCGTGAATGTCGCTGAGGAGGAAAAGAATTTAAATGCAAATGTGGGTATTAGAGACATACGGCACGATGAGGGGATAGAATGAAAAGTCGATACATGACTAAAGCAGCGCAGTAATGGCTACCTGAAAGAAGGAGAAGAAGAAGAGAAAGCGTCGTTCTCCTCGTTGCTGCTTTACTGACAGCAGACGCTGGACGTTAGCACTAACACTGGGAAATAAACCCTGGCTATGAAGGAGCCGTTCTTACGACATTCACAGCCTCTGATTTAGACACGAGATCAGCCAGAATGTGTAAATGACTCACCACTGAGTCATTCCCTCTTCTCCTATAAGCTCACGTTTATCCTGAGGTCATGACCCCATCAGTGACAAATCAAACCTTCTCAGATTTAACAGTTTGCAATTAATATATAATTCACAGAACCTCACCGTAATGCATACTTTATGGCTTCTCTGATTCGACGCCTTTTTGGACTGATATAAAGCCTCGGATTTATTATTTTTTAATGTTCAAGCAATTCGTCGTAGTGTTTGTTTTAGACACCAGCAAAATACAAAGCTTCTGATTTAGACCAGTGTGTCGTTTGAATTGATATGAAATCGTCCAAATTTGAATCTTTTGAATCAAAAGTTGATGAGAGGGAATTGAACTGGTAATTGAATCATTTGCAGTGAATCGATTCTTTCTTTGAGGTGTTGGATTAATAAATTTATAAGCACCATCTAAAGCTCAAGATTCTTTGAGATGTTCAAGTCACTGTTGCAGCATCTCCACAAGTGCGCAGCTCTTATACAACAATCTCAATTACACAGTGTTATTTATTACATTTAGGAACAACATATCACACTTTTTATCCACTTATAGTTGGTACCCACTGCAGTCGATTCAGTACTGGCTACATTCAATTCAGTACCTACAGCATTCGATTCAGTACCTACAGCGTTCGATTCAGTACCTGCTGCATTCGATTCAGTACCGGCTACATTCAATTCAGTACCTACAGCATTCGATTCAGTACCGGCTACATTCAATTCAGTACCTACAGCATTCAATTCAGTACCTACAGCATTCGATTCAGTACCTACAGCGTTCGATTCAGTACCGGCTACATTCAATTCAGTACCTACAGCATTCGATTCAGTACCTGCTGCATTCGATTCAGTACCTACAGCATTCGATTCAGTACCTACAGCATTCGATTCATACCTACAGCATTCAATTCAGTACCTTCTACATTCGATTCGGTACCTGCTACATTCGATTCGGTACCTGCTACATTCGATTCAGTACCTACTACATTCGATTCAGTACCTACAGCATTCGATTCGGTACCTACAGCATTCGATTCGGTACCTGCTGCATTCGATTCAGTACCGGCTACATTCAATTCAGTACCTACAGCATTCGATTCAGTACCTACAGCATTCGATTCATACCTACAGCATTCAATTCAGTACCTGCATCATTCGATTCATACCTACAGCGTTCAATTCAGTACCTGCTGCATTCGATTCAGTACCTACTGCTCGGCGGTTAATACATTCGCACTGAGATGTTTGATTCACGCGTAAATAGATGAATTAAATTCAGGCCTGACGGTGTTCTTATTGTGCTAATAAGACGCATCATCTTTGTTTGTTTGAGTTTTTTAATTCTGATCACACAGTAAATCCTTTTTCATTTTATCCTTTTTCTTTATTTGTTTATTTGTTTGATTTCTGCACCCAGGGGTTTTACATCAAAGCATTAATGAAGAAAAAAACGTTACTTTATAGCAAAGTTTAGATGAATTATATTAAATTTAAAATCATCAAGCTGCACACTTTCATCAAATTATCGATAAAGGCAGGTATTAGATAATTAGATATGAGATGCTCATCTATTTTTGCTTATCTTTATTTTCGACTGCAGTAAAGCAAGGTGAAGTGAGTGCTATCTTTTTTTTTATTCCCAGTTCACATATACATTATATATATATATTGTATATAAATATATATTTGTTCTGACTAAGTGAACGGAGCGAGTAATGAGTGTCTGGAAGCTCCTGTGCTCTTTTCTTCCTCCCACCTCGGAGATGCTGGGCAGATTTCCCGGGCTGAAAGACGGTAAACGGAGCGCTGTAGGTGTGTGTAGGCGATGCTGCATGTTGGAGTAACCGCCGCAGGTAGAACATCCGACACTGAACCCAGACGATTTTTCCCTCCTGCACCGCTTGATGTTTATGGATCAGCTTTTCAATAAGCATTGAGCAGATTAAGACCTTCACCTCAGCGCTGACGTCCTTCACTTCGAGGTCATCGAAATAAAATCACTTCTCCTCAGCCTCCTGCACTGTCACTTATCTTATCTTGAAGGACAGACTCGTATTACGGCGAAGAGAAAACCTGCACGGAGGGAAATTCGATGCGCTCTCAACATGCTTTCAAGCTCAGGCCTTCACAAGGAAGCAGAAAAATAAAATAAATAAATAAAATAAAATACAGACTGCTCCTCAAAACGATTTCAGCTCCACATGTCCGCCCTTCATTTTGCTAATCATCAGCTTTTTATTTGTCGTTATTCTCCTCGGAAACGGTCTCTCGCCTCTCCGCCGCTTTCTAATGGGATCCGTCGAGCCGAGGATTTGCCTGCTGTCATATATTTTAATAAATAAAATAAAAATATTAATTGAATAATGGTTGAATAATCAGATAAACATGAGATAAATACCTGCTAAGTGTTTCATTTCTATTTATTTATATATTTATTTACTAAATTTTACATAGCAATACTTATTTAACTTATTATTGTCACTATATTAGCAAAAAGCATCGAAAAATTAGCATCCAGTGAACTGCTAAAAAAAATAATTTTAACCTTAGCATCGAGTAAACTGTAAAATTTAGCATAATTTAATTTTAACCAAAAAGGAAAACTAGCATCTATAAACCTGCTAAAATTAGAATCATGTTGTTTTTAAATCCTGGCCTCTTATAAACTATTAGCATTAGCATCATCCAAAGTTAGCATCTGTAACTATATTAGAATTAGCATCATTTTGTTTTAAAAATATGGAACACAATTAGCTTTGACGGTATCTCATTTTCACCAAAACGTTGTCTTTCCTTGTTTCTCCTGTACTAAAAGAGATTTATTTAGCTAACATTAGCGAGTTATTTCTGGTTATACGCTAGCTAAAAGGAAAATGGTTAAAGTTTTTGTTCTGATTTTTCTGTAGCTTTCTCAGGAGGCGCAAAATGGCTGCCGGTAATGCTAATGTTCAACTCACACAGTGTGAATTTATCAGCCAATCAGAGCAAGTCCTGTAACATCCAATGAAAAATGGGAGGAGGCGGGGCTTACCACATGAGACTCAGAATCAAAATTTACATTTAGCTCTATAACTGATTATCCTATTAGCATGCTAATTCAGGAGAAGATTTGTATATAACAAACCTAAGTATTTTTTAGCAATACACCTTTAGCATTTATATTCAATTTGATATTCTTATTTAATATGCTAATGGTTTATTGCTAAAAAAAAAAAAAAAAACACCTACGTTGTCTTTTTTTTCTTCTTAATACTGTTATATACAAACCTTCTCCTTAATTAGCATGCATGCTAACACAATAATGAGGAAAACATCGGGCTAAACAGATAAAGCGTCTCTTCCTCCCGTTATTTCTTTTCTAGTGTGACTCAAAGTGACTCACGCTCCTCCTCCTCCCCTCCGTTTTTATTTATTTTTATTTGTGCAATTCTTTATTTACTCCATTCCTCGAGCGCGACCGGAGCTGCAGAACGCTTATCTTGATAAGAAGAAGCCAAGAGCCGTGCGCCTCGTGACAGCCTCCAATGAATATCAAGTGGCTCAGAGGGAAAAAATCCTCCATTAGAGTTTCTTTCTCCATTTAGACGGCCATTATCACCCGTCGTTTCGGCCAGAGGTGACGCAAAGCCGGTTTCTGACATACACACGCTGTCACTCCGCAAATTTAACGTGGCTGAGAAAGTGTCTAAACACCGCCTGGAAAAAGTCTAAACACAGACAAAAAGAAATACTGTCTGTTAGCTAGCAGGATTTCTGACAATCTTCTAGTTCTATATTACTAGCAAGCTAACACGACCTAAGCTAGTAGGATTTCTGACAATCTTCTAATGCTATATTGCTAGCAAGCTAACACGACCTAAGCTAGCAGGATTTCTGAGCAGACTTTTAATTTATATTATTTTTATATTGTTTATTTTTATACTTAAGTCACTGTTTACACAGTTCCTAGTTTTTAGCTACTTTTCTGACAGGATTTCTGAGGTGATTTATGTTCTATTCATAAATATTTATCATTCCTAATGCTAATGCTAGCCGTGCGCTAACCTGACGGGACTTCTGATTGTATTTCATGTCTAATTTATAAACATTTAGAATTCCTAATGTTAACGATAATAGCTAGCTAGCTGGCTAACATGAGCAATCCTGACAAGATTTCTGAGGTGATTTATGTTATAATTGTAAATATGTGTAATTCCTAATGCTAATGCTGATGCTAACTTTAGCTAACCTGACAGGATTTCTGAAGTAATTTTGTGTCATATTCATAAATATTTGTCATTTCTAATGCTAATGCTAGCTGCATAGCCTGCTAACCTGAGATAACTTGATGGGATTTCTGAGTAGATTTTTAAATTGTATTCAATTACATTCATAATAGTTACTGCTAATGCTAGCCAGCTAACATGAGATTACTGAAGTGATTTTATGTAATTTTTTTTATATTTATAATTCCTAATGCTAGCTGGCTGGCTAATATGAGCGAACCTCTTAGGAAATTTAATGTCATATTCATAAATATACTGTATATAGACAATTTCTCATGCTAGAAAGCTAGCTAACGTCAGCTACCCTGACAGGATTTGTGGCATAATTTTTAATTTTATAGTAATTTACATTCATAATCGTTACTGCTAATGCTAGCTAGCCAGCTAATATGAGCTAGCCTGACAGGATTTGTGGCATAATTTTTAATTTTATAGTAATTTACATTCATAATCGTTACTGCTAATGCTAGCTAGCCAGCTAATGTGAGCTAACCTGACAGGATTCCTGAGAGGATTTTTTGAGTGATATCCCATTATTCTTAGCAAGTGTTAGCCAGCTGTGGAATTGAAGTTAACGAGACAGGATTTCTGAGGTGATTTCGAGTCATGTCTGTAGATGTTTGTAGTTTTTCCGCTAAACACAGAGAGAAATATATTGATTTGAGAGACAGAAGCGTCTCGGATGAAGACAGACGGATCGATGTGTTTGAATAAAACTCGGCTCGGGATTATTTACACGTGTTACGAGACTTCGCGAGGACGAGGCGGCGAAAACGCAGAGAAGATCGCTAAAGGACGTTCTGGACACTTCTTCATGGACGCTCTGTCTCTTTCACTCTTACACACATACACACACACACACACACACTCTAACACACTCACACACACACACACACTCTAACACACTCACACACACACTGTGCTTCACGCTTAACGAGTGAAACCGTCATTTCTCAGTTCTACAAGTCCATCAGGGATGATTAGTCTCGCTTCACTGGAGCCACAGTGGAATGAGATCTTCACTTCCAAACCCCTGCCGCTCTCTCTCTAACGCTCATCCCCCTCTCCTTCTTTCTATCTACATCCCTCTCTTTTTCTCTCCTGCACTCTCTCTCTCTCTCTCTCTCTCTCTCTCTCTCTCCAAATAAACTCCACCCACTCCACATGATTGACAGTCAAACTGACTGGGAAGGTCAACACTCCTTTCTTCCTTCATCTTCTTTCTGTATTTCTTTACATCTTCCTTTTTTAAAAAATAATTCTTCACATTTTCTATTCCTTCTTTCACCCTTCCTCTCTGTTTGCATTGCTCTATTTTCTCTCGGGTCTTCTCTCTCTCTCTCTCTCTCTCTCTCTCTTTCACTTTCTCAGCTATTTTCTCCTTCACTCTATTCACGCTCCTTTTCTGTCTCTCCATCTGCTTCATTTCTTTAATTTCTCTTCCTTTCTTCTTCCCTTTTCTTCTTTCAGTATTTCTATATATATTTCTTTTTTCTGGCTCGATTCCTCTTTCTTCTACTTTCTGTTCCTCTTTCACTCCCCCATCCCTCGCTTCTTCTTCTTCTCTCTTTCTCTCATTTTCTATATTTATTCTGTCTCTGTATTCATCGTACTCTCTCTATCCACATTTTCTGTCTCTCCTTCTCCCGATCCCTATTTTTCTCTTTGTTTTTCTTTCTAGTCTTTCTATTTACTCTTTCACCATTTCTCCATTCTTTTCTTCCTCTCTATTTGCATCTCTCCTTTCTTTCTATTCCTCGCTTTTCTCTTTTCCATCTCTCTCCTCTTTCCATCTTTTCCTCTCTGCCTTATTCCTTTCTTTCCTTTTACATCTCACTCTCTCTATTTCTTTCATTTTCCATTCACTCTTTCTCTCTATTCTCTATTTCTTTACCTTTCCCTGTTTGCATTCCTCTTGCGGTCTCACTCGTTTCTTTCTTTCCTTCTTCATCCTCTCTTCCTATTTCAGTCTTTATTCCTTCCACTCTATTCCCTCCTTCTATCTTTCCTTCATACATTTCTCTCTCCCTCTGTTATTCCCTCACCTTTGAATCATCCTTCTCTCTATTCCTTTCATCCTCTCAAATCCACTCTCCTTTGATTCCCAGATTTTTCCTCTCTGTCTATCCCTCTATCCTTCTGAATCCTTCTCTCTTTTTTTCTTTCATCCTCTTTCTCAAATTCTGGGCTCAACATCTAGAAGCGTTAGATGTTTTTGCCCAACGTTCTCTCGATTATTCTAAACAACAGTAACGTCATGACATCATCAAACAGCGCCAGCCAGTCACACGGAGCCGAGAGGAGACTCTCCACAACGTCATTTATTCCTAACGTTTCTAAATTCACACTCCGTCTCTAACTCTCTCCTGTCCTCGCGCGCCGGCGTTTCGATCTGAATAGGCGTCTCACACACTCGTCCTTTGCCCGCGCTGTCGTCTTCCCGTCAATGTGAATAGGACAGAAATGTGAAATAATTCATACCGTAATGAAAGGGAGCTCATCCCTCCAGACCTGAATAATGCATCATTCATTTTCTTCTTAACCTTTCTGAAATAGGCCGCATTACGCCTGTCTGTCTGCCTGCAGCCGTCCTTCACTTCAGCACAAAGTGTGTGATACGAAAACCAACAGCCAGCGGCACAGAAGCTCGCCGAATAATCCCGACATGGCCAACGTCAAGAGTGAACTTCAAGAGCGCTTTTTCTGCACGTTAAAGTTGCGATATGTGATGTTTAAATGTTTCAAAACCTTCTATAACAACAACAACAACAACAACAATTTATTTCAATTATTTCAATAAATTTGTCTGACCCTGAAATAAGCCCCGCCCTTAGCCCAAACAGTCATACTGAGCCCCGCCCACTTTTCCATAAAAGGCAACTCACAAGCTGTATATGCTGCGTTCGCCTTACCTCAAAACTCGTTGTTTTTTGAGTTTCCTGGTTGTTGTTTGGAAATTCTTTGCTACGAGATTTAGTCGAATGCAGCATTAGTTTCAATAGAGACGGAAAAAAAAGCGTAAATGTTTTCAGTTGCATTTCACCTCACCGCCAACAGGGGTAAAACTTACAACCTGCTTCTAAGGCTACCCTAATTATACACTGCTATCACATCTATATTTGTTTTAATGTTATCTGAGTTATAGAGATCACGCCTGCCATAAATACCGTAACAAAAGCGCATGAAAGATTTTATCGTATACGTCATTCGGCTAAATGAGCTATAGAGGCTATAGAGGGGCAAAAGTCTTTTAATTCAGAAAATACAGTAAATTATTCGTGTTTTCGTGAGTAACGAGAAGCAGATGGTGATTTAGTGTGTGATACATCAGACAACATGCATATTACAGTTACAGTGCAATTTCTGTCAACGCAGCAATATATTATAATTTCACACTGTTTATAAATGTAGGAATTTAGCATACTGGTGATTTAACTTCTACATTAGCATATACACACACACACACACACACACACACACACACACACACACACACACACACACAGTTGTATATACACACAGTGTCTTCGCAGTAATAAATGGTTGTTTCCTACAGCAAATTAGAAACATTAAAGATTGTAGGAGTGTTTTTTCTTTTTTTGGTGGGGGGGGGGGGGGGTCTGACCTCCAACTTCAGACTTTAATGCAAAATAAATAAAAATAAATAAATGAAAGCAAAGACAAAAAGATATGAGGCTCTTAATATTATACATGCTGAGTGATTTTAATAGTAAAACACTACAGTAACAGAAAGAAACACGTTAATTACACGTCTGAACACCCCTACAACGGGCCGTACCACTGTGGAACAGTCTCAGGTCCATTAATTAACGCATAAATTAATTCATTTTTATTTTATTAAATCTTTAGAATTGAATCAATTACCAGCCTCCTATCTATATATCTTTCAATCTGATAGCTAAATATTTAAAAAAATATATTTATTTTTTTAAATTTTGCATTTAATTGAACATATTTAGTCTGTTTTGGTATTTATATTTTATTTTTATTTGATTTTTATGATTGTATTTCTTTATTATTTCATTCTATAATTTTATTTTATAATAATTCAATTATTTTAATTAGTTTATTCTTTTTAAAATTGTATATATTTTTGTTATATTTAATTTCATTCTATAATTGTTTACTTTTTATCTCTTTACGGTTATTTTTGGATCTGTCTATCTGTCAGTTCGTGACTTGTGTCTGATCTGAATGAAAGCAAATCGATAAAGCATGTGCAAATCAGAAACACACACACACACACACACACACACACACACACACACACACACACAAAGCCAATTAACTAAACCACTAGGCCAATTTTCATCTCCAGTTTGTATATCTTTAAGTCCGTCCCTCTCGATTTACAGAGCGTCCCTGCGTCCGGTCGTAAAGCGTTATTGTTCGTCTCGATTAATTTCTGGTTTTAAAGCGACTGTCGCGCGCCGGCGCCGGGGCCGAGATGGAGCCGCACTATAAATGGTTTATGCCATGGCTTTTGTAGAGCTGCTTTTCCCCCTCAGCCTCGGTCAGTAATTGAAAAGCCGAGCTGATGGAGCGGACGGCTACGACACACACTGCATACTGACAACCCCGAGAGAGAGAGAGAGAGAGAGGGAGAGAGGGAGAGAGAGGAGAGAGAGAGGGAGAGGGGGAGAGAGAGAGAGAGAGGGGGAGAGAGAGAGACAGAGAGAGAGAGAGAGAGAGGGAGAGAGAGGGAGAGGGGGAGAGAGAGAGAGAGAGAAGGAGAGAGAGAGAGTGAGAGAGAGAAAGAGAGAGAGGGAGTGAGACAGAGAGAGAGAGAGAGAGAGGGAGAGAGGGAGGACATTTCCTGTCTCTCTGTACCTCTCTCGCCCTCTCTCAAGGAATTTTCCATTCAAACTCTGAGCTTGTGTGTTACTTAGACAACCTGAGATTTGTGTGTGTCTGTCTGTCTGTGTGTGTGTTTGGGTTCGTGCATGTGTGTCTGTGTGCGTCTGTCTGTGTGTGTGTGTCTGTGTGTGTGTGTACGTGTCTGTGTGTGTTAGTGCATGTGTGTCTGTCTTTGTCTGTGTGTGTGTCTGTGTGTGCGTGTGTGTGTGTGTGTGTGTCTGTGTGTGTATGTGTGTGTGTGTGTGTGTGTGTGTCTGTCTGTCTGTCTGTGTCTGTGTGTGGGTCTGTGTGTGTATGTGTGTGTCTGTCTGTGTCTGTGTGTGTGCGTGTGTGTGTGTCTGAGTGTGTGCGTGCGTGTCTGTGTCTGTGTGTGTTAGTGCATGCGTGCCTGTCTGAGTCTGTGTGTGTGTCTGTGTGTCTGTGTGTGTGTGTGCGTGCGTGTCTGTGTGTGTGTGTGTGCGCGTGTGTCTGTGTGTGTTAGTGCATGCGTGCCTGTCTGAGTCTGTGTGTGTGTCTGTGTGTCTGTGTATGTGTCCATGTGTGTGTGTGTTTGTCTGTGTGTGTGTCAGTGTGTGTGCGTGTGTGTATGCGTGTCTCTGTGTGTGTGTGTATGTGTCCATGTGTGTGTGTGTGTGCATGTGTGTGTGTGTGTGTGTGTTATCCTGCAGTTCTCAGTGAAGTGCCGTAACAGAAACCTCTGTACTTGTTGCACTTGAAGCAGAAAACACTTCTTTATCATTCTTTTATGTTCTGTTTTTTTTTCTCTTTTGTGCAGATCCAGTCAGACGTGAGGCTCAGCCCGAACGCCGCGCTGCACCTCTGAGCGACTTTCCAAAGACCTTGAGAGAGAAAGTGAGTCAGCATTCTGTGTTTTTTTTATTTATTATTGTTAATGATAGCGCTCTGTCCATCTGTCTCCCGCTGAGGCGAAAACTGGAGGCCGAGCTCCATAAACACCTTCAAGGACGCGGGTTCATCATTGTGACCTGCTGACGAATACGAAAAAAAAAAACGAGGCGAGGCGAGGCGAGGCGAGTCCGCCGCTGCACACTGACTCAGGCTGTAGTATAAACCATAAAGCGCTAATCTCTGGGTTTTCAATCAGAAATGAATGTAAAGTAATAATTTTAGCGTTAGTGACGTTTATCTGTCTTTAGAGCATCGAGGCTTCTCAGAGCTTTAGGTAAGAATTTTTATGTAAAAAAAACAAGATATCAGCCTCAGATCTGTTTTCCTCCACGATGTGGAGCTAGTTAGCTGCCTGATACGATAAATTACACCAGAACATCTAATTTCTCTCAGTTAGCTCTAAAATAAAGTATATTTATGTCTCAGGGTAAGATTTTGGTTTCTAGATCAATGAGATTGTGGATTTTTTAAACTTTTGAGCCACAATCTGGCAACCCAACAATATGCAGCACTTCCTGTAAGCAGCTCATTCACAGGCTAACCCTGGATTAGAAATACGTTTATTTCTTAAAGAGACTTGAATCTCAGAATTGAATCAAACTGTGAACTGAACTGAACTGAATCAAATCAAAATGAAAAACAATGAATCATGAATCGATTCACTGTCAACTTCAGAGTGAAATGATCACACTGCTGTAGATTTTAGCATGCTAATCGAGCGTTAGCATGCTAACTTACCTAATACTTCTTCAAGTGAACAACTTTTAAAGTTCATTTTCGTCCTTCGCTACGGTCCGGCTATAAACTGCTCGAATTCGAGGTATGAAGTGAACCCTATCAAGACCTTTAATCCCCAAAGTGTTTTTGTTTGGATTGGATAAAAGCGTTTCATGAAGTAAAAAAGCTAGCGTTATGTAAATGTCCGAACCCTTACGTCAGACAATTCCTGATTATTTTTGCTCCCACGGTTTCCATGGAGAGCCGATCATTCACTCGCCAGCTTTCGGGTCAGTAATCATGCCAGTGTGCTTCAGTAACACTGAAAGTAAGCTGAAAGGAGAACTTCCCGCTCTTTCAGTGCAATAAAACGGCGTTTAGCATGACAGTCGTGGAAACGAGACTCGTTTGCTTTGTGTGGAGGAGAAGCGGTATGAGCGGCATGCTGCACGCAGGTGGCCTTTAGATTCAGGGCGTCGTTATCAGCCCCTTCCTGCCCCTTCCTGCCCCTTCCTGCCCCTTTCTGCCCTTCAGCTCTCTCAGCAGGGACAGGTTTCTCCATCACAGGTTTACGACGCTCCACTAAACGTGTCCTCTGTTTGTACTGTTGTAATGCTAATGCTAGCTAGGCTAATGAGGAAGAGAAACCGTGCGGCCACCCACATCGCCGGAGATAAAACCTGCCTCACTGTAAACGTACGATCTCTTAAAAATCCTCTTAAACACCAGGGTTTAAAAAACACGGGAAAAAATAACAATAAAACCTACGCTACATTTAGAACTGCTTTTATTTTTAACGTTATTAACAACATTTTTAATCCCCTTTAATTATTTAAAAAAAAAGTGCTATTCATGCTAAAGTAGCCAAACTAGCTTAACTCTGTCGAAGCTACAGCGTTTACGATGACATTCGGTTCGTTAAAACCGCATCGATGTTTACGATGTTCTTCATTACGACACTGAACTGAATCGAATCGTTTCGAATTTAAAAACTGAATCAGTGAATCGACTCGATTCACAGTCAGACCAAAGATTCGTTTTCATTCTCGACTCCCGTTTTTCGGACCGCACGGCCTGTGAAAAAAACTTTCCATATGTCTGAAGCCCATCAGAGAAGCGACAGAAGAACGCGTCTCTCCGTCTCTCGGGGTTTTAAAAAAAGGCACAACGGCGTCTATTTTTCTACAGACGCCGAATCCAGTCAGTGACTCAAACCGAGTCTGACAGTTTGCTCTAAACAGAGTGGGCAAGCAGACGGAGGACAAAAACACAATCCCTTTCTTACGGTTTGTTTACTCTTTTAGCTTTTTTTTTTTTTTTGCAAGAGATGAGACCCAGACACTTTTAAAAACTTTTTTTTCCAGCTATTCTCTCGGGGTTAAACGGTGGCCTTTCTGCGCCTCCCGTATGCGAAGCGGAGATGTGAATCCGCCATTGTGGAGGCCCGATAAAGAGATTAGGACGGAGTGAAAGGAGGCAGGGACAGCGTCTCCTCGCATCTGAGACTCACGGGCTGAAAGAGCCATTGTGAAGCCGCTACACATCCTGCCTTCCCAGAGCACTCGACAAGCAAAAACAGCGAATTCCTGTGTCAAACAAAACCTGCCTTGTGTAGCCCAAAGGTTTATCGGCCTCATTTACAAACCGCTTGCCTTTGTGACCCAAACCGCTTCCCATTAGCGGCAACGAGGAGCAGAACTAAATAAATTATTCACCCTTTCTCTTTTTTTTTCAGTGGTTTTAATCCAAAGAGAAAAATGACACACAAAGAAAAACTCATGATCAAATCTGTTTTTTTTCCTTCGCTGAAATTAGACTACGAAAGCATGTGCAGGCGCTTTTATTTTCTGTGAACGTCAAAAAGATTCAATAAAACAGCAGATGTTCTCGGTTTTTAATCTCTTTTATCATCCGCCGTCATTGATTTAGCAGGAAAATTCCTCTACAGGAAAATAAAGTTTTTCATTTTTTTATTTTTTATATAAAATCAATCACCAGAATCAATGAGTTCCAATAATATAATACGAGATAATAGCAAATAATAAACACTTGAAGAAAAAGAGAATCATTTGCATACCTATTCAAGTTTAATGGACCCTAGCGAGGATAAAAACGAACTCATCGCACTCGTCTGCGCTTTGCGGAGTAAACAAACTCCCGATTGGCTCATTCCGCTCTCCGTAAATCGGTCGAGAGTTTATCGCTGGTTTATTTGTGAATGTTTCTTCCTTTGAAGGATCCAGAAAGAAACTGATCCAGCAGGAAATTGGACCAATTCTCTCTCTCTCTCTCTCTCTCTCCTTCTCTCTCTCTCTCTCTCTCTCTCTCTCTCTCTCTCTCTACACTCATCTGTTCCACATATCCAGTTCTCTCTTTGCCTTTTTTTTTCTGGGACCTGAAGACAGAGGTCAAGCCGTTTTGCCTTCCAGGCTTTTTTCCGTCCCGGGTTGTAATTAGCCCTGCTCGCTATTCAGTGTTGACAAAGCAGCGCCGGTGTTCGATTTAAACCTTTCATTATCTCGAAGCCAAAAGGCCAGCATTGTGCAGGAGCTCTTTAGAAACGAAAGCCCATCAGATGGTCAGCAGAATAAAACCCAGCCCCGTTTCTCACAATCCTTTGTATCGGCTCGAGGATTAGAGCCATGAATACTATATCTTACAAACCCACGAGCGCTGCGGCTACGCGCACAGCCAGACGCCCGACACCCACGGCCTGGGCCAAGGAGCGCTTTATTCCTCTTACACCTCAGCAATTCGCCAATAATTACTTTTATTTTTATTTCTTAAAGAACGACACGTTGTACTTTTTACCCATTTATTGTTCTGTGAAATGAGTTCCTGTTGTCGCTTACGTTATAGCAGCTATAAACAGTCGTTCCCTCACCAGCCGCTCACTATTCTCTCTCTTCAAGTTAATAAGACAAAAATATTACGCAGCTTGATAATTTAAATATATATATATATATATATATATATATAAACATATATTTATCTGAAGAAAAAGTTGGATCGTTTCCGATACAGATGTTTGAGCTGGTTGTTATCCTCAGAGGCACTTTTTTATTTAAACAGGAAATTAAAGGCCACTGTTGGACGTCTGAGCGAACGATCCCATTGGCTGCACCTTCCTGGATGAAAATATACCTTTTATATGCATAAACATGGCTTTCTACATTTCATCTTCAGATTCTGATTCAATCAGCTCCTTACAGATCCTTCTTTTAAACGTTTCCATTCAGCTCCATATGAATGGAACATCAGGACCACGAGGAACCCGAGGAACCCCCGGTTCTGTTCCTGCTGCTGGCGAAGGAGGAGGCTGTGAGGGAGAAGAAAGCGATCGCTGGAGGTGAATATGAACTCAGCGAGCTGAGAGATGAAGAGGAATAAGACGGACGTGTGTGTGTGTGTGTGTGTGTGTGTGTGTGTGTGTGTGTGTGTGTGTGTGTGTGTGTGTGTGCTGCGAGGAGAAAAGTTCAGCCTGCTTTCCTCACGGCCCGTGTGACATTTACAGCGTCTGTTTGTAGGAGAGAAGTTGGATGAAGCTCTTGACCTACCCTTCATTACACTCGCAGCCTGACTGCTGCATGAAATATTGAGAACGCGCGAGACCGAAAACACGCCGGAGAACAAGTGACAGGATCTACTGACTCGCAAAAGTCACGGTATCCAGTTACCGAGCCGAGCTTCGCCTCAGCGCCGGCGCTGTCTATAAAAATAATCTGATGCTGAATTCTGGATTGTGATTGGTCGGTCAGGAAGTGCGGATTAATTCACTGTAAAGTAAAGCAGCTGCAGATTGTAATGTAATGGTGGGACATTTGCTGTGGTGTCAGAGGAATAAAGCACTCGGGGACATGCTGTTATAGGCAAATAATCGGCTTCAGGGTGACGGCGGTAACTCCGCCTCGTGATCATTTTCCCCGTTGCGGTGAATTCTCATTAGCGGCGAGCTACGCCGTGCAGCCGCTCGATTATGATGAGAGTCCGGGCAATCACCGACACGTCACTGAGCAGATAAATAGCGAGCATCTGGCGGTGCGATCATCCTTCTTCATCTTCCGCCTTTTTTTTTCTCTCTCTCATTTGTGTAATTTCACAGGTTGCTGAAGCAACATGCAAATATTTGAAGAGTAAAATATCCTGATTAACTCCGTCCCTCGGAACGTTCCGGAATAACACGGGAACACGTGTCACTGGAAATTAAAACAAGCCGGATTTTGATTCATGATGCTACTTTTTTTTTTTTTTACCTCTTTCAGCTGCCTCCAAGTAGTAATTAGGCTACAGAAAGAAGAGCGAACGTGCAGGTGACAGAAGAATAAAAAAGCGATTCGTCTGAAGCTGAACCTTTTTCCCGCGCTCCGTGTTTGTTACCGAACACCAGCCGATAATTAGCAAACCTCGTGCACTTAACGCTATTGCTCCAGGATGCATTGTTCACTTTGAGAAAGAAATCCAAGAGCCCTAGTTAGGGCTGTTTCCATCGTCTGTCTCCCACCAGGTGGATCCTGAGCCGCAGAAGGTTTTCTCGTCTCTTTATCAGCCCCAGAACATCAGAGTTTTTATACACGAGGCGGCTCGTAAGAATGAGACGAACCACCGCGTGGCTGCGGTCTGTGAAACTTCACCAACATGATTAAAGGAAGTGCGCTTTCTTTCAAAAAGTAAGAATAGAAGCTTTGTCAGGGTTGTTTGCAAAAAAAAAATATAAAAAAAGCTCCTATCAGTTGGATGTTGTGCTTCTCAAGGCCTCGCACCTCTTTATTCGTCCAAAGAACAAGTTCGCTCGGTTTCCACTCGATGCTTCCGATAGTAAAATCTTCAGAAAATTACAACCAGAACTTCGCTTTTAGAAGAGATAAAGAGCTTCGAGTTTATCGGAGTCTCTCTACATGTCAGTATTTCACACATAAGATGGTTTTAGACAATAAAAAAACTTCACGTGCGCTTCGGTGAAAAAAAAAATCACTAGTTGATCAAGTACGGAATAAACCACTCAGGAGCAACATCGCCATCAAGAAATTCCCTGCAACAGCACGTCCCTCTGTCCTGAAGATGTCAGAAACCTTAAAGTTACAGCTTGTTACAAAGTGCTAACACTGGAGACTCCTTCCATCAATGTTACATAAACACCTTCTGACCAATCAGAATCCAGAACGTGACACACAGAGAAGGCCTGTGTTTGGGATCTGAGCAATTCGAGGAGATCTTCTCACATCCAGCAGCGGATTCGGGCCACTGGTTAGGGCTGGTTTTGTGGTTTTTTCTCCGATCAGGTGGATCCTGAGCTGCAGAAGGTTCTCATCGCTTTATTAGTCTGAAACATCGGAGTTTTACACACGATGCGGCTCGTGAGAATAAGACGAATCGCCGTGTGGCTTCAGTCTGTGCAAAATAGATAAGGCTTAACAGATAGCTCACTTTCACAAAGAATAAAAAGAGCCCTCGTTAGGGTGTGTTTGCATCTTTGTGCTCCTGCAAGGTGGATGCTGTGATGAAGAAGGTTTCTCGTGCTTCTTACTGCTATCATTAATCCCAACGTGAGAGTTTTTCAGCTCCACATGGCTCAGAAGCCTGAGAGGGGTCTCCACGAGCAAATACGACAAACAGACGAGGCTGTGTCTGATTCCAGAGATTAAACAGATAACACGATACACCTAGTCAGGGCTGTTTGCATCTTCAGCCTCCCATCAAGTGGCCGCTGTGATGCAGTACTTCAACGAGAGTTTTACCAAATGATAACAGACAGATCTGAGCAACAGACGAGGCTCGAGTGATTAAAAATGAAGAGCCCCGTTTTCCAAAAGGAATAAAGAGCCCTAGTTAGGGTTTATTTGCATTCTCAAGCTCCTGCCAGGTGGATGATGTGATGAAGAAAGTTTTTTTTTCGTTTCTTTTCACTTTATTAATCCACAAATAAGAGGTTTTTTGGCACCAGGAAGCTTTAAAAGCCTCAGAGGCAGCACTGGAATTAAATATGACAAACAGATAAGATTAAAAGCATAAAAAGAGCCCTAGTTAGGGTCCATTTGCAGCTTCCAAATCCTACCAGGTGGATGTTTTGTTAAAGATGTTTTCTTATTATGTTTTTAATCTCAACATGGCAGGTATTTTTTTTTTTCACTAGGAGCTCAAAAGCCTATGAGGCCTCTCTATTAGCAAATACGACAAACAGATGAGGCTGTGTCTGATTTCAAAAGATAGTCACAGGGCCCTAGTTAGGGTTTATTCACATCTTCAAGGTCCTACCAGGTGGATATCGTGATGAAGAAGTTTTTTATTGTTTCCTATCGCTTTATTAATCCCAGCACGAGAGGATTTTGTTTGGTTTGTTTTTATTTTACCACCAGAAAGCTGAAAAGCCTCAGAGTCGTCACTGGAGGTAAATGTGAAAAACAGATGAGATTAAAAGGATAAAACGAACCCTAGTTAGGGTTTATTCACCTCTTCATGTTCTCCTCAGGTGAATCGTGAGCTTCAGCAGGCTCCACGTCGCTCCATCAGTCTCGAACATCAGAGCTTTAATGCACGAGGCAGCTCGTAACCACAGTGAGAGGTGTCACTGTGTGAAGCTCAGATAATTAAACAAATGTGACAAACAGATGAGGCAGTGGGAGATTTTTCAGAGATTAAAAGTTAGCAGGACAAAAGAGCTCTTGTTAGGGTTGTTTGTATCTCTGAGATCTCATCAGGTGAAGAGGATCGCGTGTTGTTTATTAGTGCAGGTGATTTGATTACCCAGATGAGCCTGCGGGCGATATCGGAAATTAAAGAAGAAAATAAAAGTAGTTCACTTCCTGTTGATATAAAAGGGCCTTTGTTAGGGTTTGTTCAGGTCTTTAACTTCCCACCAGGTGGACGCTGCGCTGCGCTACTGAGGGCCTCGTATCCTTTTATTAGCCCCAGACAACAGCTTTTCCAGATGATTCTCCACGTTAAAAAAAAGCAGACGAGGCTGTGGGTGACTGTGTAAAATAAAAATAAATAAATACATTTAAAAAAAAAGTAGTTCACCTCCAGTTGGGATAAAGTGACCCTTAAATCTCAATTTGTTTTATAAGCTCCAAATCAAGAGGTTTTGCCAAATGATTTGGCGAAATAGTTCAGCTTTGAGTTAGTGCGCTCCTGCAGGTGATTACAGTGCTACACAGAGCTCGCCTATTTATTTTATTAGTCCCCGACATCGGAGTTTTATGTGCGAGGCTTTTATACGATGCGGTTTGCAGCGTGTCGTTCAGGGGGTCGGAGTCGGGAGCCGGAGAAGCCCGCAATTAGCTTTATTGCAGATTAACAGAGGGAGTAATGGAGCATGTCATTAGGGATCAACGTGTCCTCCTCCTCCTCCTCCTCCTCCTCCTCCTCCTCCTCCTCCACTCCAGGAGAAAGAAAGAAGAGCTGCAGTAAAATCTAAAAGCAGCTTCTGGAGAAAAGTGCAATTAAACACCGTGCTGTAAGTCCGCAGTAAACACAGACGCGTCTACACAAACCAAACGCTGTTCGTATTTAACCCCAGCACGAGGACCGGTTTAATCAGAGCCTCAGCTGCGTTTATTTCAGGTGAAATTCATGTAATTATCGTACATCACATGTATCATTACGTACATCACGTGTATCATTACGTACATCACATGCCAGGCGTCGTATTAGCTTTATTAGCTAACTGAAGTAGCTACACACACTCTCCAGAGACGCGAACCATCTCTGCTTTTTTT
>CM074969.1:695780-700142 GCA_037577455.1 Pangasius macronema | reverse complement strand
CACCCATTCCGGTCCCTGATCAGTGCAGGGACGCCACAGGACCCTGGATGATTATGGCTGAAAAGAAGGGGAGATGTTACCAGAAGCTACCAGGATGCAAAGGTCCACCAAAAGCCAAGTGGCGGAAATGTGATGCGCATCAGCTAGAGCTTCCTGAGGTTCCACACAGAACAGGAGATCAGACTGATTCAATACCCACACAGACACATTCAGACACACAGGAACACACACTCTCACACATAGACACCTGCACTCAGGCCAATGCTACACACACACACACACACACACACACACACACACAGTCAGCTGGTCATTTAGTTGTTGGTTTAAATGCTTGTATGAAAGGTGAAAAGTCGTTTATTTGTTTGATGATTTGACATTAAGCTTTATGTTGTGATTAATAAACCATTTGTGGATGTTTCTTAAGATTAAACGCTTTCTAATCCATGTGTTGCTGGTTTTCTCCTCATTCTACTTATCATACACACTATACTAAACCTTGGCCTTTTAGTGATGCCTCAGGATGCACACCGTTGCCCTGAGGCAAGAAACCAGTATCCTTTATTATTTATATATTATCAGGGATCTCCCAGAGAGCAGGGTGAAATATTTATCACGCCATGGACCTGTTTATACGCGTCATGTAATTAACACCATGTGTTTATTTTATAAAAAGAGCATTTATTTCAAAGATTTTCCGCTTCGTAGATTGAAGCACATAATAAAGCAACAGTACAATGTTCATAAAATATAAGTGTGATGCTGTAACAGTTTCTTACATGTCGAAATACTGATATTCGTATGTATACTAAAATAAGAACTTTTAAAATTGTACAAATAGTTACCATAAAATCGACATAGAAATTAGCCGTTCTTTCACCGCGACAGGACAGATTGCTATTTTTCTCACAAGAGAGAATAAAATACGCCAAAAAATATGAAAGAAAATGTAAAAAAAAAAAAAAAAAAAATGAAGACACTGGAAATAATGATGGTCATAATAATAATAATAATAATAATAATAATAATAATAATAATAATATCATAATAAAATAATAATCGTAATAATCGTAATAAAAGGACGGAGGTGAAGGGGTAGGCGTGAGTTTGATCCTCGAGAGACTGCACACTTGTACTGTACACAGGTTACATGGGTTTTAGTTTGTTTCAGGATATAGATTTCGATTTTTAGAAAAGAAATGCACTGCGCTGCGAGAGTGTCCGTGATTTAAGGCGGTTTCCGAGCTCACGTGTCTTTCTGCGTGACTGTTCATCAGGGACGTGTTTTTATTATTATTATTATTATTATTCGTGGAGTTTCTCATTTCTGTGTAAGATAATACAGATGAAAGCAAAAATAATACAAAATCTAAAAAAAAGACCAGTTTTGGGTCGTTCCTCTGATGTCCTGATGGAGGCGCTGTAGATGGGGGACACGTCTCGAATCGCTGACGTATTTCTGTGTGTTGTGTTAATAAGGCAACTGTTTCTCTCTCTCTCTCTCTCTCTCTCTCTCTCTCTCTCCGGCGTGAGCTCGTTCACAGTATCAGTATCAGCGTCGAGTACGTCGCGTCCCACTCACGCGCTGCTTTGACTTTCCGTACGTCCCGTGTCAGAGGTGTTTGTTTATTTATTTATTTTTTTTACATATTTTAATTCCTTTTATTAATTTTTTTCTCTTTTTTTTTGTCTGCTCCATCTGTTCTGATCACGCCTACGTAAAAGATTCCTAGTAGTATACTCGACGTATACTGGAACAAAAAAAACGACCTAAATAGATGAAAGTCGAGGAATTGCTTATAGTAAACGTCACACAGCACACGTCGTTAGTGGAAGTGATGAAAAAGGGGGAGGGAGCTGTTTTGGGTGGCCAGGTTTTTTTTTTTTTTTTTTTTTTTCCCGCGAAGACGAACGTGATCCGTCGTTAAGAGTTGTCTTCGGTCGCCGAGTCTTTGGTGCCGTACAGATCGGCGAGTTTTTTGAAACGCGGCCCCCAGTTCTGGAGGTAGTCGTAGTCCAGGTCCGAATCTGTGGTCACCGATTCCAGCGAGCTCAGAGAGCCGGCGATGGAGCCCCGCCCCTCATAGCCGTACACCTGGATGGAGTCGTACGGAGGCGCCGTGGGGTCGTTGTCGGCGTCGCACACTCGCGTCTTGATGAACTCGTCCACGTCGACGCCGCTGCCGGCGGGTCTGAGTCCGGCGCGGACGCTGTAGCTCAGCTCGGGTTTGATGTCTTTGCGAGGCAGGAAGCTGTTGATGCCGTCAGGGTTCTGCAGCGTGGCGATGTCGAACGCCTCCGTGTCCTCCTCGCCGCCGCCCTCGTCGTCGTACGTGATGATGTTCTCGCGGATGTCCTCCTCTTCAAACACGATCAGAGGCTCCTTCTTCTGACGGCGCAGAGCCACAAAGAGCACCACGATCGCTGGGGAGGAACATCAGTCCAGTCAATATTCATTCGTTCATTCATTCATTCATTCATTCATTACATGTATAAACAAACAAACTGGGGGCTTTTCTACCTTAAATATAAAATAGTAGGTGGAGTCAACACAACTCGAATCATTTGTCACCTGATTTTGAAAATCCTTCAGGAACAGAGATTGGGTGTAAATTATTACCACTGAAGGGCAGGTAATAAACTTGCGTCCACTTGATTTTGACATTTGAACCCAAAATGACGCCATTGTTTTATTAATGTTTCTCAAAATTACAGCAAATTCCTTTATCTAAACATTTAGAAAAAAAAATGCAATTATGACTTCTTATTTTATTTTAAATTTGAAATGTTATATTCAATATTTGCTGCTTGCTAACACCTCTGATACTAGCGGCATCTAACACATTTATTCGAATTGAATAACTGATAAACAGCAGTGGACTGCGATGTTGTTGTTGTTGTTGTTGTTGTTGTCGCGCTGTGCTGTGGTGTGGTGTGGTGAGCGTTACCGAGCAGGATGACGATGCAGGCGAGGATGGCGATGAGCGCTCCGGTGCTGAGACCCGCCGGCAGGAACAGCGGCTCCACGTTACAGGACAGGATGGTCTGTTTGGCGTCGCAGCTGCACACTCGGATCAGGAGGGTGTTGGTGCTGCTGAGAGGAGGCACGCCGTTATCGCTGATCTCGATGGGCAGAGCGTAAACGTCCTGCGTCATCCTGCTGAAACTCTTCCGGATCACCACCACCGTAGCTGTACTGTCTGTAGAGTTCAGCAAGAAACAGACGGGAGAGCGTCAGTGCAGTGAAAAGAAGCAGCAGGATTACGACGCTTGATATGTATCGAGTTCGCATTTAATTCTCATATTTACTGTTTACATTATTTGTATTTGCATCATTTATAATATCTGTATATTTTGTCCATCGCTTTCATCATTTCTACCGAGACAACTTCCTGATTCTGATTCCTCTGATAGTGTGATTCTGATTCTTCTGATAAAGTCATTCTGACTCTGATTCTTCTGATAAATTATTTTTGATCTTTTTAATAAAATAATTTAGATTTTTGTGATAACATGTTTGTGGTTCTCCTGAGAATATGATTCTGATTCTTCTGATAATTGAGTCAGATGTTTCTTATAAACTGATTCTGATTCTTGTGATTAATTGTTTCTGGGGTTTTTTCGTGGTAAAGTGATTCTGATTCCTCTAAATCTGTGATTCTGACTCTTCTGATAATGCGTTTCTGATCCTTCTCTTATAGTGCTTGTGATTCTTGTAATAAATTGATCAGTATTCCTCTGATAAATTAATTGTGACTCTCTGGATAAAGTGATTCTGATTCATTTGATAATATGATTCTGATTCCTCGGATAAAGTGATTCAGTTTCCTCTATAAAGCGTTTGATTCTTCTGATGAGATGTGAAAATGTGATTCCGTGTCAAATACTGCAGGTGATGAGATCTTCGAAAAATATATATATACTGTGCTGTAATTTCCCGCAGTAATAACATCAGATCTTAATATCATCCTACCTCTAAGCCAAACACACTCACTTTTCATTTAACCTCACAGCGTCTTTATTCACGTTTACTCCTCAGCCAGTCTGAAAGTCTGCTCGACCCCCAGCCATGAAAATGATCCATTTCCATAAACAGTGTTTATATTGCTAATAACTGAGGCTAAGATGATCTGAATCGGTGTTTTATGGTAAGCGTTACAGTGCTGCTGCTATAAAGTCTAAAGAGCTCGTGTGGGTCAATGGCACAGAACGCTGGAATTAGCGAACAGAACATTCATCTGCCGCTGGAAGTGTAATCAGAGCGGCGATGGAGGAGGCCATATTGGTTTTATTCCAGCGGGGGAAAGCGGATGGATGAGTGCCAGCACGCTTTCCCAGAGCGCAAGGTCACACACTCGGAGG
>CM074969.1:673280-690780 GCA_037577455.1 Pangasius macronema | reverse complement strand
TTTCGCTCCTGTGAAAAGAGCGTGCAGTGTGTGAGGTGCTGATGTTCTCACCTCTGTTGTCCTTCAGAGAGAAGTTGTGGTTGTTGGCCACTTTGGGAGAGAGGCTGAAGTGGAAATGCTGCCGGTGCGCCATCTCGTCTTTATCCACCGCGCTCACCGTCTTTATGGCCTGCGGAGGCGACCAATCAGCACGTCACAAACATCATAACACACCTCGAACGCAGTGTGAACTCAGGTTTATTCAGGAAAAGAAGTCAAATTCTGACCCTTCTGTATTTTTGTGCTAAATAATAAACAGACAACATTAGAACAATGGAAAGAAAATCGCCGGAAAGAGTGGCGTTCCTGACAGAAATGAAAAGTCCGCGTGAACCGTGTGAGCCGCGTGAGCCGCGTGAACCGCGTGAACCGTGTGAGCGTGGTCTCTCACTTTATGAAGTCTGACTCTTTCCAGAAGTGGAACTATACAATACTTATGCAAATGTCCCTTTATTTCAGAAAGAAAGCTATAGAGTGCATACATAAAATATCAGTCTTCCTGATGACTCATCGTTCTTTTAAAAGCTCTTTATTTTTAAAAGTGAAAGTGACTCATTCAGTGACACAGCGGCGTTGGGACAGAGGAGGAAGAGGAAGAGGAAGAGGAAGAGGAAGAGCGGTACCGTTCCGGGAGTGACGTTTTCACACATGAACACTTCGTCCTGAGTGGCGAACTCCGGAGCGTTGTCGTTCACATCCTTTACTTTAATGTTCACTCGCACTTTAGTGTCCTGGTGATGGCCACCTGAAACACAGCAAAGCACACGCATGAGTATGACTGAGTGTGTGTGAGTGTAAGAGTGTGAGTGAGTGTGTGTGAGTATAAGAGTATGAGTGAGTGTGTGAGAGTATAAGAGTGTGAGTGTGAGTGAGTGTGTGAGAGTATAAGAGTATGAGTGAGTGTGTGTGAGTATAAGAGTATGAGTGAGTGTGTGAGAGTATAAGAGTGTGAGTGTGAGTGAGTGTGTGAAAGTATAAGAGTGTGAGTGTGAGTGAGTGTGAGTATAAGAGATAAGAGTATGAGTGAGAGTGTGAGTATGAGCGTGAGAATAAGTGTGTATGTTTGACTAGGAGTTTGTAAGTGTATGAGTGAGTGTGAGTTTATACGTGTGAGTATGAGAGTTGTTAAGTGTGAGTATGTGTGAGTATTAGTGTATATGTATGTGTGTGTGTGTGAGTAAGAGTGTGTCTGAGTGTATAAGTGAGTATGAGAGACACTCATACTCACACAGACTCACATATTCACTCATACTCTCACTGAGTATGAGTGTGTCTGAGTGTATAAGTGAGTATGAGAGTGTGAGTATGAGTGTGTCTGAGTGTATAAGTGAGTGTGAGTTTATACGTGTATGAGAGTTGTTAAGTGTGAGTATGTGTGAGTATTAGTGTATATGTATGTGTGTGTGTGAGTATGAGTGTGCACATGAATATGAGTGAGTTTGAGTTTGTATGTGTAAATAAGAGTGTGTATGTGTGGGTGTGACTGTGCGTGCTTGAGTGTGTGAGTATGAGTTTGTAAGAGCGAGTACAGAGTGTGTATGGGTGTGTATGCCATTGTGTATGGGTGTGTACGAGTGTGTATGGCATTGTGTATGGGTGTGTATGAATGTGTATGAGTGTGTATGGCATTGTGTATGGGTGTGTGTGAGTGTGTATGGCATTGTGTATGGGTGTGTGTGAGTGTGTATGGGTGTGTGTGAGTGTGTATGGGTGTGTGTGAGTGTGTATGGGTGTGTTTGAGTGTGTATGGGTGTGTGTGAGTGTGTATGGGTGTGTATGAGTATGAATGTCACTGTGTATGGGTGTGTGTGAGTGTGTATGGGTGTGTTTGAGTGTGTATGTCACTGTGTATGGGTGTGTGTGAATGTGTATGGGTGTGTGTGAGTGCGACTGCCTGTGTGTAAGTGTTAGGGTTATTGTGTGAGTGTGTGTGAGTGTGTGTGTGAGTGTGTGTGTGAGACAACACGAGCAGGAGGGTTTTATGAGTCATTATTATTGGTCCAATTATTGTTGCGATAATTGTCATAAAATTGGAAGGCGGATGGTAGTGTGTGTATGTAGTTCACAGTGCTGGCAGGAATTTACTACCAAACATGGAGAGAAAAAATGAAATTGTATCTCTCTCTCTCACACACACACACACACACACACACACACACAGAGCTCTGCTTAAATACAGCCACCGCCTGCTCACTAAATAAATCTATTTTTGTGCTAAACAGCATTCTTTGCACAGAAATAAAGGCATGATTACGGGTTTTAAAGTGCAATCTGTGCAGGAAATCAGAGGCTCGGAGCCGCGTTGACCACACGAAAGCCGGGTGGAGGAAAAGTCTGGCCAGCGCGGCGAGGGAAAGAATGAGAAAAACAAGACTGCTCTGTAATTAGGAGGCCCTGAAAGCCGAGTGCAGAGGCGTTACCGATCTCTGTAGCGCTCACGGAGATGTTGTGCCAAGCCTGAGTCTCCCGGTCCAGAGGCCTCGTGGTTTTGATGATGCCGTCGTCGGGGTTAATGGAGAAAAACTCCTCCAGATCTGTGTAGCGAGGGATTAAATATCTACGAAAACACAAGAGAGACGTGTAGAGGTTGGAGACGGAGCAGAGCAGGAAGAACTCCAGGAAAAAGACTGGACGCGCTTCAGCAGGGTTTATACACCAATAACTTTCTGTTAGTCATTAAAAGAAATGAACAGAATGATTAAGACTCTAATGTAGAGCTGTGCCTGAGGATTATTATATTAATACACACGTTCTGGTTCTGACATCGTTATCGTTTCTATAGCAACAGCGCATTCACGGGGACGTGGACAGCAGACCGCGGTGTAATTTATTTTAGTGATGCAATTATACCACTTCAAAAGGACTTCATTCCTCTGCGAAGAAAAATTTTCAACTGGAAGGAGTCTCCAGTGTCAGAGCGGCTGGTGAGGGAACGAGTGTTTATAGCTGCTGTAGCGTAAGCGACAACAGGAACATTAAATGTTAGAAATGTATGTTACAAATATCTATTTACGTCATATCAAGAATAGACGTCATTCTTTAATAAATAAAAAATTCTAATCGTTCACAAGATGTTGCGGTATAAGAAGAATAAAACGTTTTGTTCGGCTAACGTTTGTTCACGTTTGCATTTTGCGTTATTAACGGAATTAAATATATTTTGTCACGAGAATGTTTCAACTGATTCAGAGGGAAATTTCCGTGACCATGATGAGTCTTCCTGTTCCCCGAAATCTACATGCCTTTTATGGGAAAAAAGGGGGCGGAGCTCAGCTGAATTCATTTACGCACTTAGGAGTGATTGTGATACACGATATCCGCAATTTTGTTGTTTTACTGTTTCAGGCTTGTGTTAGGATTTTTTCTGGGCTGTAAATTGGCTCCGCCCCCGAGCTATAAGAGCAGCTATCAGGAAATGGAAGGCTTGCGGTTGTGAACGCAGTTTTCCTCGCAGGCAGCAGAGGGCGCAAACTGTTTTAATAATGACAGAGTTTCAACTCAAATTTGAAACACTTCAAAAAAAATTACAAACTGCCTCTTTAAACTTCGAGCTTAGAAACTTTCCCTGGTTGTGTGTGTGTGTGTGTGTGTGTGTGTGTGTGTGTGTGTGTGTGTGTGTGTGTGCGTGCGCTACCTGACGGGATTGTTGGCGATATCCGTGTCCTTGGCGTGTACGCGTCCCACCACGGTTCCCCCCGGCGCGTTCTCCTCCACCTCGAAGCTGTAGCTGGGAGCCATGAAGGTCGGCGGCTCGTCAGCGTCCTCCACAGAGATCTTCACCACCGTCGTGTCTTTATACGGCCCCCAGCTGATGAAGCGAGGGTCCACGTGCGGGTTCGCCGCCTCCACCTTCAGCGTGTACGACCGCTTCGTCTCAAAGTCCACGTGCTGGAAATATAAACAGCATTTCAGTCTAACGTTCTGTATTTTATTGTGCTCTGATGCCATTAATCAGAACGCCACGCTGATTTAATTACTGATGAAATATTGTTTACGGTGGAAAACGTGCCAAGCGTGCTAATGAGTTCGGATCTACAGGCTGGAAATATAACGAGGCGGACTTTCGTGTTAATGCAATAAAAAGGCAAGGAGAATGGCTGAATGAATTACTTCAGTCACACGGATGGAATTAGCAACGCGTTATTGTTTACGTTAAAGACGTGCCAAGAATGCAAACGGCTCTCCGAATGTGAATCAACTCAGGCTCGTGTGAGAGCTGGATTCAGCACTGAGGAGCAGTGAGGCATGTGAATCATTTATCATTTAACATTCTGATTCATTTATAGATTGATTCATTGATTCACTGATTCACTGATTCACTGACTCACTGTCCCAACCACTGACTCATAAATTAAAAAAGATTAACAATAAATGTATGCAGAGTAACGTCTCTCTCTCTCACACACACACACACACAAACACACACACACACACACACACACACACACACGCGCGCACACCATGACCTACACACACACACACAATCAGTGTGAGTGAAAGTGTGTTTAGGGGGCGCTAGTGTAAAAGTTTATGAATATTGAGCTGGAAAATTTATGCATATGGAGGACACACACCATGACCTACACACACATACACACACCATGACCTACACACACACACACACACACACACACACACACACATGCTCTTCTTAATTTTATCCTCCTCCTTTATTTATTTTCTCTTTTTTCTTTCGTTTATTATTTATGTATCTATTTTCTTCCTTTAATGAAGCAGTGTTGAAAACAGACGCGACCCGAATCTGCCCTCCAACACTCACTCCATCTCTCTCTCTCTCTCTCTCTCTCTCTCTCTCTCTCTCTCATCACTCCATCCTGAACACTAGAACCCGTCCAGCTGCCAGAATAAAGGAGACAGAGCCGGGCTGTGTCCCAAATCCTGTCAAAGAAATCTTCTTTTAGAAACCAGCCTGTGACTGAAGCCATCCGCTTCTTTATTTATTTATTCTTCTTCTCTTTCCTTCATTTTTTTTCTTTCCTTCTTTTTCTCTGCTTCTTTCAAGCTCTTTATTTGCTTTACTTCTTTTTCCTTTCATTTTTTTTACATTCAACTATTTATTCTTTCCCTTTCTTTTTCTTTTTGTTTTTCTTTCTTTCTTTCTTTCTTTCTTTCTGGGTTCTTCATGTTCAGACGGAGCCTTCAGATTCCAATTTGGGTAAGCACACACACACACACACCCACACACACACACACACACACACACACACACACACACACACACACGAATCAGGTATAAATGTTAGCATTGCTAACCACTGATGAGGCTGATAGCTGGCTTGTGATTGGTTATGATGTCATTACTGTGTTACGTTCCTCAGTGATGATTCGCTGCTCTGCGTCGATGTGCAGCGTGTTTTAGGTGCTTATTATTATTATTATTATTATTATTATTATTATTATTATTATTATTATAACACAGTCTGACTCTCAGTGTTCTGCTTTTAACCTGTAGCATTTGGGACACAGCTGATCTCTCTCTCTCTCTCTCCCTCTCTCTCTCTCTCTCTCTCTCTCTCTCACCCCTACCTCTCTCTCTCTCCCTCTCTCTCTCTCTCTCTCTCTCTCTCTCTCACCCCCACCTCTCTCTCTCTCACCCCTACCTCTCTCTCTCCCTCTCTCTCTCTCTCTCTCTCTCTCTCTCTCTCTCACCCCTACCTCTCTCTCTCTCCCTCTCTCTCTCTCTCTCTCTCTCTCTCTCTCACCCCCACCTCTCTCTCTCTCACCCCTACCTCTCTCTCTCCCTCTCTCTCTCTCTCTCTCTCTCTCTCTCTCTCTCACCCCTACCTCTCTCTCTCTCCCTCTCTCTCTCTCTCTCTCTCTCTCTNAGATAAACTGTAGAGACTTTCAGGGCAGATTTCCACGTAAACGTGCTAATGTGTACACAGATGTTCTCTTCGTCCGCGTTCTTTCTCTCTCTCTGTCTCTGCCTACATTCTCTCTCTCTGTCTGTCTGTGTTCTCTCTCTCTCTCTCTCTCTCTCTCTCTCTCTCTCTCTCTCTCCGCCCGCTCTCTCTCTCTCTCTCTCTCTCTCTCTCTCTCTCCCTCTCTCTCCATCAGCGCCATGTTGTATTTTGGCTCCTAATAAACGAACAGCTGAAGCTAATCAGCAGCTGATAACATTCACAATAACGCAGGGCTGCTCTTAATATTCACACCGTGCCGGCTCGGCCGCGCTTCATACAGAATAGTTGATTAAAACGCCGGCAATTCTGTCAGTAATTTCGATTTTAATTTACAGAACGCTTTGAAGAGCAAAAGGTGATGATTTCCCGAGAGGTGTATCAGCCCAGCGTTACGTTATTGAGAGAAACTCTGGCACATCGCGCTGATTGTTTCTGCCGAGAATCATCATTCTGTTTCTGAAAAAAAAAGAAAAATATTCTGGCACTGCTGTCTGTTTCAGCACACACACACACACACACACACACACACACACACACGTTATCTCCTGTTGTTCAACTCTATTATTTCCTCACCATTCAGTTTGGCCACTACAGAGTCGCATTACCCAGAATTCCTTGCTTTTATGGCCAGCGTTTTTGGCTCCATTATGGCAGGAGGAATCCCTCACGCCTCACTGATCTTCTCCTGTTGCGTTTTAGCCTTTTTTTTTAACGAGTGGATCAGGAGTCTAATTACAAATCTCCACCGCTTCATTCATAGATTCACTGATTCACTGATTAACTGCTTACCTTGATTTAGTGATTCACTGATTCAGTGATTCATTGATTCCTTGATTCATTGATTCCTTCATGTCAAAGTCAATGTCAATTTTATTTATATAGCACCATTAAAAACAGCAGAAGTTGACCAGACGGCTTTACAACAATAATTACAGAAGCTAAAATACAAATAAAATAAAATCAGTAAAAAGGGAACATTATAGCTGTTGTTCCGTAACAACCATACAAACGTGAAACTATCTCTACGGCTGGGCGAATGCCAAGGAAAGGTTTTTAAGTTGGATTTGAAAATGGTTAAGGTCGGATCAGTTCTGAAGCTTAGACACAGGTTCTTCCAAAGCTCAGGGCCGGCCACAAGCTTCAGTCTGGATCTGGGCACCGTTAGAAGACCTGAGAGGGATTCTAGCAGGAATACGAACAGATAGAAGCTCTGTAAGGTTGGAGATTGTTCTGAGATTTATGAACCAGGAGGAGTGTTTTGAAATCAGTTCTGTGGCGCACCGTTAGCCAGCGTAGTGAAGCAAGAACAGCGGTAACGTGTCTGCGCTTCCGTGTCCTCATCACGAGTCTGGAGGCAGCATTCAGCATTCCGGACTAATTGTAATCAGGCCATAGATGTCTGATTAACTCCAGGGTGGAGAGAGTGCAATAATCCAGACGAGAAGAGATAAAAGCACGAGTCACTTATTGAACATCCTTAAAAGTTAGTCAGAAAAGTTAAAGTTACTTGATCTGGCAACCGCGTTAACCTGCTTATCAGGTCTGAGATCACCATCCAGTACAAAGCCCAGATTTAATACAGAACGCAGCCCTGACCCTGACCCTGACCCCGACCCTGACCCCGACCCTGACCCTGACCCGATCGAGTTAGGTCTTAAACATGAGCTAACCCTCACACATCCTCTGTTTCAGCCAATCACGCCAATCACGTGCTCCTGACTACAGCTCTATTATCCACAAACTGTATCTTAACAAGGGAAAATATCTTGAATATGAGCAACTTATAATAACTGATTTGCTTTACTGGAACGTTATAACAAGAAATACTAAATAAATCCGTTTATATTTAACTTTTCACTCGCAAAGACGTCATGTGCAGTGTGTGTGTGTGTGTGTGTGTGTGTGTGTGTGTGTGTGTGTGTAATAGTGTGTGTAATCCAGAGGCCCAGATGAGTTTGAATCATGAAAGACACACACACACACACACACACACACACACACACACACACACACACACACACACACTAACAATAATACAACTCATTATAATCACAGAGTGGAACAGAGAGAGCAATCTCACTGGAGTCCTACAGCTCACATCTCTCTCGCTCCCTCATCCTTCTATCTCTCTTTCCCACACTCTCCTGCTCTCCGTCTCTCCTCCACATTTTCTTCTCTTTCATTTTTTCACTTTCACTTTTAATCTCTTTCTCTCTCCATCCTCCTTCACTCTCTCACAGATAAACTAATATCTCATTAGTCTACTAACTACTAGAGAAACTAATAAAACACACAGTCTCTCTCTCTCTCTCTCTCTCTCTCTCTCTCTCTCTCTCTCCGTCTCACCTTCTTCAGTTTGATGACGGCCTCCTGAGTCTCGGAGTCTTTGCTGATCTCGAAGGTGTTCATTCCGTCTCCGTCCAGCAGCGTGTACTCCACCAGTCCGTTCTCTCCCAGGTCCAGATCTCTGGCCTTCAGACGGCCCACCTCCTCTCCCGGCACTTTATCCTCCAACACGGACATCGAATACACACCTACAACACACACACACACACACACACANCACATACACATAGCATTCATGTATGAGGCAGGTGTAGTGTTCACTACTTAGCAACGTTAAAAACAAAACAATACACACACACACACACACACACGAATTTGAATTGAATCTTCAACTTTATTTAAATGAAAGTTGTTTGTTGCGCTGATTCGGTGCGTTACAGCTGCAGCTCTGTGCTTTGGACTGAGAATACAAATACTATCCTGCGTGTGAGAGTCTGTGGCTCACTTGGCTGAGCTTCTCCTGTGAGTCAGGTGGTTGCTGGTTCAATCCCCAGCTTGGACGGGAGTGTATGAGTGCTGAAGGTCTGTGTGGAAACACACAATGTGTCGGATACAGGAATGGGGGATTCTGAGTAACAACCCCACAACCTGCTGATGAGGAGGTTATCAGTGTAAAGTGTTGTGTTTATTATCAGGTCTTATTAATTGCTCTGGGTTATAAAGAGTCCTCGTGTTTATAGATTTAAAATCCCATCATTTACCCAGAATGCTTTTCTCCTGACCCTCATGTTGATTCTCTTACCTCACTGCCCTGTGACCCAGTTCCCTTCTGCTGAAACTGTAATAAAAGCCTGAGTCTGGGATTCGACCGGAGAGGAAATAAAGAGAGAAAGATGAGACCTGAAGGTGCTTTAGTTACTGCAGTTCTATAAAATCAGCTACTTTTACACCACAAACTCTTCTTCTGAGTCATTCATCAGGTCAGATGTGTGTTACACAACCTCCTCCTGTGTCCTCCAGTGCTGCTGTGATTGGACTTGTTTGTTGGGTCAAAGCCCAGGCACGAGGTTCTGGACATGAGAACTGAGTATGAAATAATTATTACTGCTAACTAACAAACATCTATAAATACGCACCTCGGAAAATACTGAGACAAGCTGAACGTGTGAAACAAATTTAAACAGAAAGCACACAGGTACAGCACTCCGACCGCTCCGTCTGTGTGTGTGTGTGTGTGTGTGTGTGTGTGCGTGTGTGTGTGGGTGTGTGTGTGTGTGTGTGTGGGTGTGGGTGTTCATGTTGGTTTTGGTGTTCTCATAGCAACACTTCTGTTACTGAGAGAATCTACATGGTGAAGTGCTGAACTGATCCTCGTCCACTAAACGTTATAGTCATCTCTCTTTGCTCCATTTTTCGAGACAAAAGTCCATCACTTCATATCCTCCAGCATCACTTCCTGTGGTGTAGTGGTTAGTGTCACGCTCTCTGGTGCGTGACGTCTCTGGTTCGAGTCCTGGTGTGTGATTTATCTTTAGGTATAACTAAACGTTATGGTCATCTCGCTTTGCTCCATTTTTCGAGACAAAAGTCCATCACTTCCTGTCCTCCAGCATCACTTCCTGTGGTGTAGTGGTTAGTGTCACGCTCTCCGGTGCGTGACGTCTCTGGTTCGAGTCCCGGTGTGTGATTTATCTTTAGGGCAGGGTTAATCACACGAAAGTGAAAAGTTTTATAAAAGAGCATGTTAGCATGAGTTCCTGTGGCTCATGTGGATGAGCTTCGCCTCTGGATTGAGAGGTCGCTGGTTCGAACCCCAGCCAGGACGCCAGGATGTGAGCGCAGACGGTTCAGGAATCGGTGAGAGGCCCAGGATGGGTGCGATGTGGGCGCAGACGGTTCAGGAATCGGTGAGAGGCCCAGGATGGGTGCGATGTGGGCACGAGGTGGGGGGTAACATCCGGGCAGCTGCCCCCCCGGGGTCAGCGTGTGAGGAGTAAGGGGTTATGGAGCTTGAAGAGAGAGTGTCGACTTAGTTTTGCATAATTAGGGAATTCTGTAAAAAAAACCTATCACCCACACTTTTTCTGTAACTCTGCAGTATCAGCTAGCCCCACCCACACCACCCTACTGACTCCACCCACACCACTCTACTGACTCCACCCACACCACTCTACTGACTCCACCCACACCACTCTACAGACCACGCCAGACTCGAACCTGCAAGCTTCAACGTCAGAGGCCAGGCTTTTACCACAACACCACCGAGCCGCACACTGAGCCCTGCAGTTATAGGACTTCTGTCTTTTAAAATGGCACACAAAAAATAAAAAAAAATTGAGCTGGATTCTGAGATGAGCGCCTGGTTCCTCTCACGGTTCCTTCCTCATGTCGTCTCAGGGAGTTTTTCCTCCCCACCATGGCTTCTGGCTTCCTCATTAGGGACAGATTTATAAATTTAAGATTTATATCCTGAATGTATTTATTTCCTTTGTGACAGTGCCCACTTTTAAAAGCGTTACACAAATAAATCTGAATTAAATTGGGATTTAATGTTATTAATCTACACCAATAATATTGAAATGAGGGTAAATTCAACATCGTTACAATTATTCACAAATAAAAAGATGTAAAAGTTGTGAGTGCATAAGTATTCACCCCCATCGTTGTGAAACCTCTGAAGTGGTTACAGAGTTAAGGTTTAGCTTGCTAATGAAGAACTGCATCATTTTACTGCTCTGAGATTATCGCTCTATTCCGCCCCCTAGTGGAATAACAGAGACGAGCACTTTCGGTCCACAACATGATTTTGAATCAATAATCAATATCGGGCCGGTCCTGGCCCGCGGGTCGTGTGTTTGACACCCCTGATGTAACAGGTCACAGAGTCGCTTACTTCATTTTACTGTCAAAAGGAATTCAAATTCAAATCAAATTCAGATTTTATTGGTCACCTACGCAACCATACACAGTACGACGTGCAGTGAAATGCTTTTCACGACTGTCCCTGACTCAAAAATACCATTTACATTAACTAGAATTTACCTTTACACAGGTAGGAAAGGAAAACTATAATCTGATGAAAAGAAAAAGAGGTTAATGAAAAGCAAAGTGCAAAAAATAAACAAAAACTAAAAAAAGTATCGGATGGATTTATTGATATTATTTTGTAAGTCGCTCTGGATAAGATGTCTGCCAAATGCCGTAAATGTGAAACTGAGCTCACAGCGTGACGGGAAACCGGTGTTAATGAAATACGTGAATCTGTGGCCTGTTAGAGCTTCGCTAGTCCTTCACCTGAGATAAACAATTTCATAAAAAATAAAAAAAACAAAAAACAAAAACACCTTCACACATCGTACAGCATCAGTATTTATCCCAGAACACATCAGTAATCACTCGCGCACACACGCACACACACGCACACACACACACACACACACACACACACAGCGCCACATCTGCAAAATCACACGCCCAGGCACGCCCACACACCATCTCACATCATCAGCTGACTTAACTAGCTGGTTAGTTCACTGCGAGGAAACAGGCTGGATTTATTTATCAGCAGCCAAAACATTCTGTAGCGAATCATTTCCTGCCATCGTACACTAATTTGCATATCAGACGTGATTGGTCTAAAGTTGTGGAGTTTATTTAGTGACTTCACAAGCTGAGGTCGTAGGTAGCCCCGCCCCCAAAACATATTTATACTGAGAGAAAGAGTACTTTAAACAGAAAAACACAATTCTGACCTGAGTGACTTTATTGCAGTGCATTAAGTGCGTGTGTGTGTGTGTGTGTGTGTGTGTGTGTTTTAAGGAAGTGAGTTAATCTGTGCTAATGATCACCTACACGCAGGTTCCTCAGATCTCCAGAGCGTGGTGGAGGACAGGGTCGGCTCCTGCTCTGCTGCACGGGTGGATGTTCTCCTCGTGCTCTGCAGGGGGCGCCGGAGCAGACGCGCTCACGCGGTTGGGGATGTAGAAGGAGTGCGGAGGCTCCGTGATGCCGTGGCGTTGCTGGAGGCGGTCGGAGGCGGGGCAGCTGCCGCAGCCGGCGATGCTGCAGACGGAGTCGTGCGAGGGGCTGCAGAGGATCGGCGGGATCGTCTCGTTCTTCTCGCACTGCGTCGTCTCCTCCACCGGACACTTCAGAGGCTCCTCCTTCAGCTTCAGCTTGTCCATCATCATCTCGGCCAGGTCCATCACCGAGGCGTCGTCACCGTGTCTGAACCCCGGAGCGCGCGATGCAGCTCCAACACGCAGCTGCTGTTCTTCTGAGGAACGAGGTTCTAGAGCAGGTTCTGGAGCTTCAGTGTGTGAGGTGATGGAGCTGCTCGCTTCCTGGCTGGACTTCACACCTCTTCCTCTGGAGCGCTTGACCCTGGCAGAAGAGCTTTTGAAGATGGGCCTCTGTCGGAAGGCGAGGTCGGGGTAATCCTTCTGCATCTCCAGGATGGACTTATCTTCACTCAGGAACGATCCACGCTCGGAGTTCTGGCGCTCGCTCATTTCCAGATCTAAAGGTTTCAAACTGGGTTCTGGATTTAACAGGAAGTCGTCTCTGCGTGTTCCGTCCTCCTCCAGAACCCCGTTCGGAGCGCTGTCGAGCTCCGGTTCCTCCTGAAGAGTCGCAGCAGAACCTCGGTTCTGGATGATCTCCAGACATTCAGCGTGAGACGTTTGGCTCGTGAGCTGAATCAGATGATCACATTCAATCTGGGCGAGAAAAAGCTCAAAGCCCATTTCTTTAGCCCGGTTTGAGTCGGCGTTTTCGGAGAGTTTGTACTCGGTGTCGGTTTCGGAGTCGTAGCCGATGCGGTGGAGAACGCTCCGGGCCGTCTGCGGCGGCAGAACCCCTTTGACGTAGTAAACAAAGTTACCTGTGAATTTCTACAAAGAAAAGAATGTTCAGTTAAATTCAACTCTTCATCGTCCAACATTTAACATTTACCAGCCACACTCAGCCGGGGGCGTGGCCTAACATCCGGAGGCGGAGCTTCACAGTAGAAGTGTTTAACAGGTTTATTTTCGTCTAATTAAAAACTAATTATTACTTTTTTCTTGTTCCTTGTCAGATATTTATTTTTCACACAGTGTCACAGTCTTTAAATATCACTTTATACGTTACATATTTACAAAAATATTAATTATTTTAACACAATATAATAATAATAATAATAATAATAATAATAATAATAATAAGTTTTGTGTTTCTTTGGGTTATAAATTTTGAAAGGCTAAAAAACAGACACCTTAAATATCTTTCTGAAAAATCTTAACTCAAAAAGATTAAATGTGCTGTTTTGTAGATTATTAAAAATTATTAAAGTCTAGTATTTATTTATTTATTTATGACTAATTTCTGTATTTATTTCAAGCATTTATTTCACGAAAGAAATATAAAATGTATTATTTAAATTATAATATTATAACTCATAACCAAATGTATAATTTTTTAAATGATAATTTCTGTAGAAACAATGTCACTAAAGATAATTTTATAAAATCCATCTACTTCCCGTAATGAGATCTTTAATAACTGAACTGATTACATTTCATTATTTATTATTAGTTTATATTTATTATAAATGAATATTAATGTCTGAAAACAGAATTAATAGTTTTGTAATTATTTTCAGAATAATAATGTGACTTCTTAATGTTTACTTTCACTTCTGTAAAGAGAATTCAGCGTAGCGTGGAGTGTTTCAACCATAATATTTATTTTAAAATCCATGACTGACAGAAATAGGAAGTGTGTGTGTGTATGTGTGTGTGTGTGTGTGTGTGTGTGTGTGTGTGTGTGTCACTTCACTCTCACCTTCAGTGTTTTAATCTCTTTTTTCCAGGGAAAGAGGAAGAGGTTGATGCAGAAGAGCTCGAGCACCTCGAAGGCTTTGCTCAGGCGCTGGAGCACGCTGGTGGAGCCGGTGGTGGAGCCGGTGGTGGAGCCGGTGGAGGAGCCTGTGGTGGTGGTGGTGGTGGAGCTGATGACGTCGATCACAGTGGGGTAAAATGGCAGGAGTGTGAACGTGGGAGCCGCTTCGCTCTGGGTTAACACGGCCTGCCGGGCCTGCTCCATCAGCCGCGTGTCCTCACACACCTTCACTCCGCCCTCACTCCACACACGGCTGTAGAAGGTCACGTACCGCTCCAGGACATCCTCACGTCCCGCTTTAGCCGTCTCACCGCCAGCAGTGTTGGTCATGGTGTGTGATTTCCTCTCATGTGCGTGAAGCGACAGAAGGCAGCTGAAAACCAGGAAGTGAAAGTGAACAGGATGACAGCAGGGGATTTTTTTTTTTTTTTAAGATGTACTTACTTTTTTTTTTTCCCTCAATCCATATATAAGCACATAAACCACCCAGGAGGATACTCACCAAAACCAACCCCAGGAACAGAAACAGGAATAATAAATATGATCACTCCTGAGGGTTAGTGCACTTCCTCCTCCTGCATGTGTCCATCAGTCACTGAGGAAATCACAACAGTTATAAAATTAATAAACAGTGAGCTTCTTCTTCTCATTAACTGGCTATTTAACACGTTTCTCCACTTACACCGACCTTAAAACGCTTCATCTTCATCTTCAGCCTTAACTCCACGCACAGCAGAGATCCCCTACAGTTCCTGTCTGCTCTGACAAATACAGCTGTTTCCGGAAGTAACATTACACATTCCATGCAGCACCACAAATAAAAGATTTTTATTCGCTTTAACACACGATACACTTTCTGTCATTTACTATTTCGCTAACATACGATCATATTCACCGCACGAGGCAATGAATCAATGTGATATCATCTTCGTTTCTTTAAAAAAACTCGTGTTTTAGTTTCGTATTCTTCACAAAGCACTACATTACCCAGAATTCCAAAGGGACACTCCACCAATCAGAAGTCGCCGCTGTTACCATGGAAACGTTTAACCGATCCTCCGGCTTGTACATTCCGCCGACGTCATGACGTCACGTTTGGTTCGGTTACGAACATTTTTAATATATATATATAAATATATATTTACTCATATTCGAAGGTATTTCCGGACAGGAATTTATTTTTCGGATTTAAACCGCATCCGTTTAAATTTGTGTTGCCTTTTTTGTGGCATTTTGAATTTTGTTGTTGACGCTATAACTACTGTGTAAAACGTCACGCACCGGCTCTCTGCTAGCGTTAGCATGTAGCTAATATTCACCAACTAGCCACAGTTTCCCTTTAATCACACAGATAAAATCAGTTTGTTTGTTTTCATTAGAAAGCTAATTGTCAGCATTCCGAGCTAGCGAGCTGCCTCCAGGGTGCACAGCGAAAATACCCGGATGAGAAGCCTGCGCCCGATTTGTCCTGACGAAACCGCGTTGCTCTTAGGGATTTGTAGTTCACCAGAATGGACTACAACGATAACTCTAAGCTAAAATATTTGGATTTATAAAGTTTGGATATTTGGTGAGTGTGAGAGTTAGTTATGTTAGTTCAGAAGCTCGGACAGCAAATCTGAGCAAAACTGTAGATAGCTGTTAATCCACAAAGCCCTTTAGTTCGTGCCATTGGGAATTTACTTCCGGGGTTGCAGATGACGTAAGACTCACGTCACATAGCCTGCACAAACCGCTCACAGCCACCAGAGGGCGCCATAAACACAAACACCAACCTGAAGCGGCATATTTCCATGTGTAGCAGCTACAGTATCACAAAATCAGCCATAAACACAATGAACGCAAATATATTAAATATATTAATTAACAAAAAAATAAATAAACAGAAAACTTTACAGATCTTTACACTACTTTCAATAAAGATATGACACAGAAAACAACAACAAACTACTTATCTATTTACACTGATTCGTATCTTTAATGACGGCTACAGACACACGAGCCAATAACAGAAATATTCCACATCAGGAAACGTAACAACACTTAAACATCACAATAACTTTAATAAGAGGTTCAGAGCGTACAAACACATTACTGCTCGAAATTTCGCCGATCTGAAACGCTAACATTAGAACGATTTCAGATTTAAATATAAAATTCAAGCACTTTTATAGACAAAAACAAAAGATTTTGTACTTTAACAGTCAGAATGAATGTGTGATTTATATGATTAAAATATATGCATTATTTAATAATATTTGTAAATAGTGATTTATTGTGTCTCAGGGTGATTTTTTAATGATTAACTGTCTGTAGAAAAGGAGTAAAAATGTTCGCTAAAGTTACGCAGTGTGCATTAACTCGTGATTCAGTAAGCTAGCTAGCGTCACACTGAGGGGTTATATAACGTTTATTTTACTTATAATGTTTATAACGTTTACAATGTTTACATATAATGATGTGATTGATAGGATTTTGTTGCCTAGTTAGCATAGAACAGCTAATACGCTAACAATACTCTGCTAGCATGACGAAGTCATGTGACACCAGCAGCTAGAATTAGCTTAAAAATCGTTTCTCAAGACACTGATAATAATAAATCAGAGATTATTTTAATTTTTATTTCTTTTCAATGTAAATTAATGTTAATTTCATTTTTTCATGTCCTTGCATTTTAGCTTCTCTAAACTGACGCGTGAAAAAATCCTACGTTTCTGCTAAATTGAAATAACAACTGAGTATTTTAAGTTTTTTAAAGAAAATAAATAGATAAAAGGAAACTGGTGATAAGTTTGATCGTTTGCTGATCTGTTAGCGAATGTAGATGTTTAAACGCATTAGTGAAAGAATTCAACTGCATAAAAACTTTATAGACTTTTTTTCTGCTTTGTTTTGGTGAATTTCCTACAAATTAACTACAGAAGTAAAAAAGAGCTTTCGGATAAAGTGTTTTATAGAAAAGACTTTAAAATGAATTTTAAACAGCAGTCATCGAGAGAAATCCAAAAAGAATGTGCTTCTGGATTAGAGAGAGAGAGAGAGAGAGAGAGAGAGAGATAGAGAGATAGAGAGAGATAGATAGATAGATAGATAGATAGATAGAGAGGGAGAGAGATAGAAAGATAGAGATAGAGAGAGAGATAGAGAGGGAGAGATAGAGGGAGAGAGATAGAGAGATAGAGGGAGAGAGATAGAGAGATAGAGAGATAGAGATAGAGGGAGAGAGATAGAGAGATAGAGGGAGAGAGAGAGATAGAGAGATAGAGATAGAGAGATAGAGAGATAGAGATAGAGGGAGAGAGATAGAGAGATAGAGAGATAGAGAGAGAGATAGAGAGATAGAGAGATAGAGGGAGAGAGAGAGAGATAGA
>CM074969.1:641663-654767 GCA_037577455.1 Pangasius macronema | reverse complement strand
CTCTCTCTCTCTCTCTCTCTCTCTCTCTCTCTCTCTCTCTCTCTCTCTCTCCCTCTCTCTCTCTCCCTCTCTCTCTCCCTCTCCCTCTCTCTGTTACTCTTTATCTCTTGCTTTTCTCTACCATCACACACCTCACTGAGTCATCTTTATCGCTTCTCATCTGCGTTAATATCAGGGTTCAGTCTGCACACGGAGATAAAACATCATAAAAACGTTACAGAGCGACAGAGCGAGTGTTCCACTGCGGCGCCGATTTACCCACACCGCGATATCCTGCAGAGCGATACGGTATTCTCAGAGTATCACTGGTAACGATATTTATATATATATATATCCGGATTTTTATATCATCAGTAACGCAGACGGTAACAGACAGGCAGACTGGCAGCTTCATTTATTTATTTGTTTGTTTGTTTGTTTGTTTTTGTCCCAGTGATTTTCCTTATTTCCTTATTAATTAATGTAATATATTCTTCTTCTTCTTCTTCTTTTCTTTTTTTTAAATGTGCCACTTCTGGAAATGATTTTTGTTTGAGTCTCTTTTTTAATTCTGGAAACTGGAATTTTTGTTTGTTTGTTTTTTACTTTCTTGTCTAAGCGGCGCTGCTGAAAACTTTTTTAAAACTTCCCCCTTTTTAAACACATTTGCTTCCTTCTTTCCTTTTGCTTTCTTTTTCTTTAATATGTTAAACTTTATCTCTTTTTTTACTTTTTCCTTTCCTAACGTGGCACCAATACACACTTTTTTTGTTGTTTATTTTATTTGCTTGTTTTTTTTTTTTTTTTTTTTAGCTATTATTTTACTTTATTTTCTTTTTATTTTATTTTTGAAGTGATATTAAACAATTTTTAAACTATTTTTTTAACTTTGTCACACTGCTGAAAACCTTTTTTTTGTTTTCTTGTTTGTTTGTGTTTTACATGTTTTTATTTCCCTTTTTATTGTGGCACTATTGAAAAGAATGGAACTTTTTTAACTTTTCTTTTTAAAGGTGCTGCTGACTGACTTCACTGCCACATTTATATGTTTATATTTATACACATTTATTATAAGCAAAGAAACAAACAAATAAACAAACCTTTATAAAGCACCATGTTGACTGATTTCAATTTAAATCTAGAAAATTGGCAATTTTAAATTTTTAGTGAATTTGCTCATTTCCCCGCCCCTTCGATAGATTCGTATTTTTATTCGACGTGGCGTCAGTTTATTTGTAGCTGATATCGCTAACGATAATCAAACTATGCTAATGTGTTTAACAAAACAATAGAAATAAAATTATTTTTTATAAAAAAATTATTATTTATATAAATTTAGTGGCTTTTATTCCTCAGATTTGTACATGATGTCTGATTTTACTGCTAGTTATCCAGCTAGTTACAGTCGATCTAGTTAGCCTGTTAGCATGCTAAGTAGGTAACTAGTTTAAACAAAACAGACTGAACGAAACAAACAAATGTTCTTTCATTTTAAACGAATGTTTTATTTCCAAAACTTTGCAAAACGTTTAAACGTTAAATAATTTAAACATTTAATTTACATACGTACAGGTTCAGTTAGATTTTGTTCTTAGCCATGAACATGAACACACACACACACACACACACACACACACACACACACACACACACACGCAGCCGTGGTCAGCCTGAACAGGACGTACAGACTCTGAGGATGACCTATGAATAATTTAATGAGATACAGTGAGGAAGGTCTTCACGTTAGCGGTGATAATTGCGTCTTTTTGCTGACGCTCGCTGTTCTGTGGAAGCTAACGCTAATTGTCGATGCAGCTGGCTGACAGACGAGCGATCGTGCACACAGACGTGATAATGAGCAAACGTTTCAGCCGCATCACCTCAGTAACACGGAGAGCTTTTAAAGAGTCAACCTGCTTCCTGTGAATAATGCAACACACACACACACACACACACACACACACACACACACACACACACACACACACACACACACACACACACAGCCTAAGGAGGTGCATTATAGAATTAGCATGCTGTTGGAATTTCACACATTTCACGCTATTATGCTCATAATGAAATTCCAAATGGGATAAGCAAATCATTCCCAAATTTCCAAGAAGCTTCCAGTCTTTCAAATTATTCCTGTTTTCAGATTTGCATCAGAATAACAGCAAAAGAAATAACTCGCAGGAAACTAAACATAAAATAACAAAAAAGTTGGCTAGCTGCAGTGTTTCTTTGTTTGTCAAAAAGTTCACACAAGATTAATTATAATTTTTAGTTTTAAATGCTGGAAATGTTCACATTAAGATAAATATTGTCGCTGCGACAGTGACGCATTTTCACCACTGAGATTAGCCATGCTAGTCAGGACTGCTAGCCATCGAGAGCACTTCCTTCCTGAGAATTTAAAATTTCAATACAATACATTTGAAAAAATGTTTGCGTTCTTGCTAGGTCTTCCATGCTAATGTAAATTTCAGTTACAGCTAACACATCTTCATGACGTTCAGCTAGCTAACACGGATTGCAGGCCATAATTAGCATGCTTTGAGTGATGATGTCATGAGACGTAGGTCATTACTGTGAACATTAATATAAGCGAGTCGAGTCATTTCCTCACTGCAGTCGAGTCGAGTCATTTCCTCACTGCAGTCGAGTCGAGTCATTACCTCACTGCAGTCGAGTCAAATCTTTTCCTCACTTCGGTCGAGTTGAATCATTTTCTCACTGCTAGATTTCACTTACAGGCGGACCGAGACCCCGTCGCTCATGCGCTCTCGGACCTGAGTGTGACTGCTGTGTTCTCACCTGCCTACAGAACCGGCCCGAGGTGGAGAACACGCCAAGGTTCTACTCAAACCGACCGAACACTGTGCATGTGACAGCATCATTAGCGAGCTCCTGATTGAGCAGTAGGATGAGCTGATTTTTACTCCTCACTGGTTTAAAGCCTCGGGCCGTGGCCTGGATTTCATCAAAGCACAGAATCAAATTTACCTTTTCAGCTCACAGGAACTAGTTTATCCTTAATGATGTTGTCTTCAGACTGGATGGAGAGGCAGAGTCTCCGACAGAAAGTAATCATCCATGGGGTGGAGCGATGAGGCCTTACTCCACCGCAACTGGCCAAGAAGTACATTTTTTTATTTATTAAAGAATGACACTTCATATCACGCTTCACGTCAGTGAAACAAGTTAGCTCCTGTTCTCGCTTACGTCATAGCAGTCGTCATAGCATCGGTTACTATAGAAGCGCTAACGTATTAGAACGAATATAAATGTGTGAGTTGCGGCTGCGCTTCCGTCAGAGCTGCTCCGTGTGGTCAGATTAAAAGTTCCACACATGTCCGTCGTATCGGTGAGGTTTGCTGAAAGACGTCTCTGGTTAAAGGGATCGCTTTGAGGTCGTGTGTGTCCCCTAAAACCCCCCAAGAAGAGGAAAACGAATCCCCGCCGTGTTCAATCCTATTTACTGGATATCAGTGTCACAGCAGGAGCGCCGGCACACGACCTCGGAGCTGCACAGCTTCCCATTTCAGCTCAGCAGCCTGTTTCCTTTCCATTAGTGCTCATTCAATTACGGCCCTCGTCCCTGCCAATGCCTTCCCCATCCATCGCCGTGTCCTTATCAACCAACTGTCCGGCCAGCGCTCTTCTATCTCACATTCAAATTTAGGAGCTGCCACCAGAGAATACAGAGCAGATTGGACGAGGCTTATGTACCGAGTCCAAGCCTGCCCGTCTTCTCAAATATGTCCTACAAATTAAAGTCTCTCTCTCTCTCTCTCTCGGAGAGAGAGAGAGAGGATGAGAGAGAGAGAGAGAGAGAGAGAGAGAGGGAGAGAGAGAGAGAGAGAGAGAGAGAGAGAGGGAGAGAGCAGGGTCTGAGGAGTCGGATCTCGGAAATTACATCAGTTTCATCTCCGTGCATTCAAGCTACAAAGTGGGAGAAAAACATGGACGCCTCCATGATCGCCTTTTGTTAGCAAGAAGCTACCTAGCTAACTGTGTGATGTATATTTACCTCCTGTAGATTCAGTGTTATAGATTTAACACACACACATGGATCTAAAGCTAATATGTGTAACATGTGCTGCTGTGTTTACTGCTGATGCTGTTGATTCGACGTCACTTGTTAAACTCCGAATTCAGGAATTCTGTTGTTTTTTCCCGAATCGGACGTCTGAAATTTTACTCATGAGTTCGAGTCAAAGGCAGCGAGACATTAATGTGTGTAAAACAAATCTAAGTTACAGAACTTCTTTCATCATTTCGTTGCTTTTTCAATTTATTCTTGCTGAAGAATTCATAATTTAGCCCTTAAACACATTCCTCGAGGTCACGACCCCATTTCCCTCGTTTATCTCTTTTATTTCATTTTTTTCCAAAGAGACTCCGCCTTCTCGGTATTATTCAACAGGTTTTTTTTTTACAGTTAAACCGTATATCAGGGTTGTGATGTCAAAACTGTGAAACTTCTGAAAATCTCCAAAACCAACAAAATGAATATCGAGATGAAAATATAGTGAAGTTGAACACACTTGGACATTTACAGTAAATTGTTGTTTATCAGCAGACGCACACGAGGACGAAGGAACTCACCCTGCAGGCTGTAATCTCTCCTCTGATTGGCTGATGGACCCGGAGGTTTTAGCGAGGCTTCTTTAGCGTTTAATAATGACAGAAATGAAATCAGAGCTCGGTAAAACACTCACACGTCACTTCAGACCTCTTCATTTCTTCATTTCTTCATATTAGCTTGATGATCTTCGATCTTTTGAACTTCACTTCTCTTTAAGTCACATGCAGCCGAACTCTGACCCCAAGCCGTCACTCATCCGTTCCACGTTTTGACAGAGGTTCCCTCTTTCCCAGCGGGGGGACGAGGAGGCCGAGTCGTGTGAGGTCATCACATCACGCTATCACTCCGCTCCATCCATCACTCCACTCGCAGATCAAACCCCCTCCTCTCCATCCTCTCCATCCTCCCTATCCTCTCTCCCCCCCGCCGGTTAACGCTCAGACCTGCAGTGAACTCCACATCCATCACACACACACACACACACACACACACACACACACACACACACACACACGCGCACACGCGCACACACACTCACGCACACACAGAAGTGAAGGAGAGTAAAGATAGATACAGTAGATCAACCAATCAGTGCAATGCAAGATAATAAACAATACATGATACTGAACAAAGAGAAAAAATACAAATGAAATAAAATAATAAACGTTTAAAAAATATGTTGAATGAGTTAATAAAACTGTTATAACATATTAATAACAACATCTAATACTAACAACCATAATATTACCAAGAGTGTATAACAAATTACAGTAAAGATTATTTAAAAAAAAATTATATATCCTAATAATGTAGTGACGAGAGCAAATATTAACAAAAATTTTACTAAAAAAAAATAAAGTTCATGAATAAATTCAGGAGAGCTGTAACACTTTATAACACTGTTTTTTTTTACACTATACATAAAAGCCTTATAAATTAGTACAAATGTTGTAATTATGAGCTTATTAGTAATAAATGTACATTTGTGCTAGAATGAAAAAAAAATGAAAATAGATAAAAATATAAGAATACATGAAAAAATAAAAATAATAAAAGTATGAAACATTGTGGTCCAGACATCAGTGTGGTGTTTTTCTGTAGTCCTCTTTGGGTTAGTTGATTTTGGAGCTGATTTCACAGCACGCTCTCAGACTGATGAAGGAAAGAGGGAAGCCAGCGGTCAGTAGAAACGAGCTGCAGGACGAGCTGAAAGCAGCAGGAACAACAGAGAGCAATAAGCAGCGAACTGCACCACCATCATCTCCGTTCCTGCACCTCACGCTAAACTCCTCTGCTGAAGAACACACACAGAGACGCGCTTTACACGCCATGGAAGGGAACAGGACCGGAGCGATGTCCCGGCTCGGATTAGAGGAGAATTTATTCTGATCAGACGTCTGAAGATGGACATTAGAATGAATAATAACTCCAGAAGGCCTGGCGCGGCCGAGCCGATCTCCTGACCTCAACCCCAGAGGACTTTTATGGAGGATCTAGAAATTGTGAGTCGACCAGATGGAGCTTCATAACACAGAGGAATTGAAGATAATTGGCTGAGAGAAACGGATTAAAACTCGACCACGATGCTGCAGAAAGAGAAATACTTCTTACCGTAAACATCTCGAAGCTCTAACTGTCAACATCATCATCAGTTCTACTGTTTCGTGTCTTTGTCACTAAGTTTCTCGAGTTCATCCGTCTGAGATTCTGAGAATCTTTCCACTAGATTGTGGAGCAGTGTTGGAAATGATAAAGCTGCAGCTTACACAGACATTCCACACAACTGTGTGCTTCCAACTTTACGGTAACAATTTGGAGAAGAATCACATATGGGCGTGATGGTCTAGGGTGCACACACACACACACACACACACACACACACAATCATGATGTGTAAAAGAAAAGTGACGCACTGAATACACTCCGATCAAATCATAAACAAAATGAATGTGAAATAAAGGAGAGAAAAATGAGTGCTGTGCTATAAAGAGATGGATGACTGTAATTATAATGCTAACAGATTCAGATCAAAGTCAAACAGGAAACTGAAGAAAAGAAATTCAGTACTTCAGTCGTCTGATTTCAGGCCGAGACGCTGAAACTGAGAGACGCTGAAACTGAGAGACGCTGAAACTGAGAGACGCTGAAACTGAGAGACACTGAAGCTGAGAGACTTTGGACGCTGAAATTCGGAGTTAAAGCAGTAGGAGAGCTCGTCTGAGTGGGCCTCATTAGCTCAGTCCTAGCGCGGAGGTGGTCGGTCGACCGGAGCTGAGTTTGGACGTCGGTGCGGTTCTCTTGGTCATGCGGTCTCCTAACCGCCGAGCACGCCGAGCGCGCTGACATCATCAAGGTAGGAATCAGAGCGTTACTAACGGCGGCGTCTCTGACACACAGCGCACCCCGGACCTCGCCTCTGACTACAGCGCGCTAATTATCCTTTAATTACACAAAAATAAAATATTCCACATTCTCTGCCTCGACCTTGTACTTCATTACTCACAATCTTCATTTATTCTCCACTCTGAACTCACTGACTGGAGCTGCGGAGGTCAAAGGTCACCCAGAACACTGTGTTCATTAAAACAGAACTGTTTTTAGAAGACCAGGAATACTCTGGAACCCAGGAACCTTTTCAAAAATTCAGGAACCTTTTCTGTTCATTTTTTACAGAAGCCCATTTTTAGCTCCTATGAGCTTTTTTCAGGAACCCAGGAACCTCTTCAGAAAGTAGGAACTATTACAGGAACCCAAGACTATCTTTTTCTTCAACCTAAGAACTTCTTCACTTTTTCAGGAGCCCAGGAACTTATTTAGTTTTCATCCTTGCAAATCTCCTTGGTATAAAACCTCTTGTGGTCCCGGACAAACCCTTTCAACCCTTAAAAATGGTCCGGCTTTTTCATGGAACAATAAATGTCTTAGAGGAATAGAAACATTTATAGGAACTCATAACTTTCACAAATCCAGAATCTTTAGGATGCTTTGAACTTCTGAATGGAGCTTCTCTGAAAGATTTACAGAAACCCATCATTTTGGTCACAAACATTTTTGAGGAACAGAAACATCTTCAGGATCTTTTACATAAACTCATTTTTCAGAAAACCAAGAACTTCTTCAGGACATTTTACAGGAAACCATATTTTTTTAGGATCCCAGAATTTTTAAGTAATACTACAAACTTTTTCAGGAACACAAGATTTTAAAAAAAATTAAAAATTAGGACACAAGGACCTTTGACCCAGGATTTACTTATAGAATACTAGAACCTTTTTTTCAGGAACCGATGATTTTTGTAGAACCCTAGGAACATATTTCAGGAACCGATGATTTTTCCGGGTGTCAGGTCAACCCAGACAACAAACTCCAGTGTTGCACCAGGGCCAGAACACACACACACACACACACACACACACACACACACACACACACGTTCCTCGTGTTCTGACTTTAGCCTAGCCTCCTGTTAGCCGCTCGCCCGACCTACGCCTGTTTCTGACCTTGACTTTGCTCAGTGTTTTGGATTGTTTGCAGGGACGTTCATTAAAGTTCCCAACAATGTTTGTAGATCCTGTTTGAAGGTCTACTGTTCTGCAGAACAGGAGCGATCAGGGACGGAGATCCTACGCAGAACCTTTAAGAGTTCCCTCAGAGGTTCAGACCTGGCAACCCTGCATACACGCAGTAATTCTACACACGTAATGTGATCCAGATGGTATATAAAGCTGATAATGTGATGATCTGGCAACCCGGTGTAGTTTATCTGTAATAAAGATTATAGACGTTGTTTAGTTTGTTATGTGATGGAAATTTTTATTACTGAATAAGATTTAAAGTCAGATAAACACACATCCTGATTTAAATGTCTCTTACGCTCCACCAAGCCTGAGGTCACTCCTGCTTCTATTCAAATCCATTCAAACTGTGTGTTTACTCCTGTGTCACTGTGTTTACCAGGATGAAAGGTGTGTGTGTGTGTGTGTGTGTGTGTGTGTATGTGTGTGTGTGCGTGTTTAATTCGCACCTCATGATTCCTGGCTAGCTCGTGCAAACAAATGAGAGAGAAGAGGAAACTCATTAGCATTTCTCTTAGCTTACTGGTAACTGCTCGGCTCAATTGCGGATGGACTGTGTGTGTGTGTGTGTGTGTGTGTGTGTGTGTGAGACATGTTGGATTAAATCCACAGCATGACTCATAAATGTTTACTTTCTCTTCGCTGATTTTGTAGATTTGTGTGTTTAGGTTTAAATTTGTTACCATGTTTTTCCGACATTTACGTTTTTTCCGTGTTAAACTGTATACGATGGATTTGGGGCGGGGCTAAGAATGAAATCAGGATGTGATGTCACAAAATAGGCTCTGCAATGCTAATTGTGGTTTGTGGTTTGGTTGTCATGGTGATTTTATACTCTGACAGGATTACAAACACAATGATTTTACTAATGTGAGTGATAATCAGACTATATCTGTTATAGCAAGAGGACAGGGGGCGTTTCCACATTTGCATATTCATGCATATTCATGCATATTCATAGATCATAGCATTTCTAATGAGGGACGAGATGGAGAGATCTTCTTCAGCCATATTTAGTGATTTCTTCAGCATTACAACTTACTTATATATCATAGCACCTTCTGTTCATGGTGTTTGGTGTGTATCACTCTCTGAAAGTGTGTGTGTGTGTGTGTGTGTGTGTGTGTGTGTGTGTGTGTGTGAGTGATAGAGAGAGAGAGAGAGTATGTACTTTAATCTGATATGACACACACTCTGCATTCCATGTTTCCTCTCAGCTCATCCGCAGATTTTCCAGACCAGGGCCTGCAGCTCTTTCTCATTGGATCTGCAGAATACCTGTGTCAGAGTGAGGGTCTCTCACATACACACACACACACACACACACACACACACACACACACACACACACACACACACCAATCCATTTACTACCGAGTGGATAGGCGAGAGCATGCTAGCAAGATGGCAGCGCTAATAATATCACTTTAGCTGGAACAGAGTTAAATGGATCCTGATGCAGGATTTCGCTGTAGCGCCGAGCAGAAACGACGACCGGCCACGACATCCTGTGCATCCTGATTCCGATTGGTCAGAAGGTGTTGATTAGTTTTCTATAACAGCAGCTCTGAGGGTAGCGCAGGTTTATATTAATGCACCTGTTCTAATACGTTGTTTCTATAGTAACGGCTCGGTCAGAGCGACGTGTACAGCGGACGCTCCGCTGATAGAAAACAGTGTGTAATAGTTGATATGGCGACATGTTTATGTAACATCGATGGAAGGAGTCTCCAGTGTCAGCGCTCTGTAACAGTCAGAGGTGAAGCTGTAACGTTAAGTTTTCCGACGTCTTCAGGACAGAGGAGTTTACGCTTCTCTGCGGTTTCTTGGTAACGTGCGGAACAAGCTGCGTTTTATTTGTGTTATTAACTTGAAGAGGGAGAATAAAGAGCAGCTGCTCAGGGAACGAGTGTTTACAGCTGCTATAGCGTAAGCGACAACAGGAACTAAATCGTTTCTAGGAACATTAAGTGAAATTATGAACGTAAAAAGTAAATAAAATTGTGTAATTGATGGCAAATAGCTGTGGTATAAGAGGAGTAAAACACTTAGGGACGTGCTGTTATTATTATTATTATTATTATTATTATTATTATTATTATTATGTTTTCCAGCTCAGAAAAGCATAAAAATTTTTTGGGAAGTTCAGGCATCAAATTTCCAGATTTTCCATTGAGGTTTTTCGTTTGGATTTTCAGGTCTGTGCAGGTTTCCGATTAAAAGCAGATGCTCATCGTGAGCAGCGTTCCTGAGATGCTGTATTTTATCATTCGGAGCTTTAACAATGACTGACATTTTAATATTAGTGAATTATTTGCGCTCACTGACCAGCGTTTAGGAGATCAGCTCTGGCAGAGTCTCCGCTCACGCCGTAGCTCGGCTCGATTATCGCCCTCTTCCGAGCTGCTCTGAAGTGTTTTACGTCGTTTCCTCTCAGCGCTGCTGCAACATTTGTCAACACCTGTATCGTGTTCTTCATTTCCGCAGCTGAGAGGATTTATGGGACAAACACGGCGCGATGAGAGGTGAGCTTTCAGAGCCGACAAACGCAAACCAGATGCTGAAATGAAACACAGAACAGCAGCAGCAGCTTCGGGAATCAGCGTGGATTCGATTAGTACCAGCAGATCTGAGCGAAAATCGGCGTAATTGTTCACTTATGCGTGTGTGTGTGTGTGTGTGTGTGTGTGTGTGTGTGTGTGTGTGTGTGTAGTTTTAGGAGGTCTTGTGCTTGTATTTAGCTTTGTGTTTACACTATTTAGCAGCAGATCCCGGGACTGCGTGACGCGTGTAGAGGAAAATCAGGAGGTGATAAAGGGGAAGTCTGGAATAAATAACTCTCTCATGACTGTGTTCTTGTCTCTTCATCATCGTTTTTTTTACACTTCCAAATTTTATCTCCTGCATTTGGGGGAAATCCGAGAATCATATTTCGGTCTGAAAGCACGAGTCAAAGCTCAGTTAGCACAAACAGAGTGAGATCATCAATAATAATAAGTAAAAAATAAACAGATCCTGACAAAAGCAGAGAAAACAAAAGGTTTAGCTTAGCTTTACACACACGGCACTTTGCAAACACGCGAGTAAACACACAACGTTTAAACAGACAAACTAGTCAGACAGGGCTGTGACAGGAAACTACGACCATATAAGGTCATGAGACAAAACAGGACAGATTACGGAACACCAGGACCAGAATCAGGGACAGTTAAACAGCTTTGTCTCTTATACTACAGCAATTTACCCATAATTACAGTTTATATTTGTTAAAATTATGAATGACATGTTGTATGTTTTATCAAGTTATAGTTCCATTTAATGTTCGTCAAACAACTTAGTTCCTGTTGTCACTTACGCTATAGCAGCTATAAACACTCGTTCCCTCAGCAGCCGCTCTTTATTCTCTCTCTTCAAGTTAATAACACAAAAAAATAAAACGTAGCTCGTTACACACGTCACCAAGAAACCACAGAGAAAACTTAACGTTACAGCTTCACTCCTGACTGTTACAGAGCGCTGACACTGGAGACTCCTTCCATCGATGTCAAATAAACTTCCCTTCACCTTGGAGAAAACGACACTGTATTAAAAGACAAAGTGCAGTATGAAAACAAACGCATTGATATAAACCTGTGATTTGCTGCTGCACTACTGTCAGGGCTGCTGTTATAGAAAACTAATCAACACCTTCCGACCAATCAGAATCCAGAGATTAATCTACATCATTAAGATAGCAAGATAGCTACTCGGGATGTGTTTGATTTGTTTGAGAATTACTCAGGATATAGTTACAGCTTGAAAAACGCACACACACACACACGCACACACACACACACACACACACACACACACACACACACAGTGTTCATACGTCGAGGCATGATTAACTGATTTACTGTAACGAGCTGAATTACAGTGAAACAGCAGGAGAGATTAAAACACACTCGCTGCTCCTGACGTTCTCGTTCCTTAACCAGCGTCTTTCATCTGCCTCTTATTCTTTCTCACGAAAGCAGAAATGTGTTTTTTGTTTCGTTCTGATGGCTGATATGAGTCACACGTGTGTCACACACGGTCGTGCTCGACCCCTGCTGAGCGCTCGCCTTCCCCCTCACGACTGAATTGTTTAATTACTCTCACTCTGGAGCTGACTGGAAACGCGCTCGGCTAAATTAACAATTGATCCCGAGCCTTTGGAATTGCACAGGCGGCCATTTTGAGCTGTAAGTGAGCGTAAATGCACGTGACTGAGCGAGCGTTTGCTCTGCACTGCAGCTCGACTGGAAATCTGCAGCGCTTCAGACTTTCAGAAACGTATTTCTCGCGGTTTTTCCAGTAATTAATCACAAGCAAAGGAATCACACGTGTAAATAAAATGAATCGTGGAAAAAGTCACAAGTTAAAATGAAAATGAACAGTGTACAAATTAAACATGGAAAAAAAGAGATGAAAATAAAAATCTTGTAAAGAAATAAAATGTGGAAATTAATTAAATATCTGTAAAAGAAACAAAATAAAATAAATAACATGAAAAAAATCACAAATGAAAATAAAAGTCACATGTGAAATAAATGAATCATAAAAAAATCACATTTAAATTTAATTGAATTGAAAAGAAATCATGTTTTAAAAAAATCAGAAATGAAAATAAATGAATCATGTAGAAAAAAATCACATCTGTAAAGGAATCACGTGTGAAGAGAAATGAATCGTCTGTAAAGGAATCACGTGTGAAGAGAAGTGAATCGTCTGTAAAGGAATCACGTGTGAAGAGAAGTGAATCGTCTGTAAAGGAATCACGTGTGAAGAGAAATGAATCGTCTGTAAAGGAATCACGTGTGAAGAGAAATGAATCGTCTGTAAAGGAATCACGTGTGAAGAGAAATGAATCGTCTGTAAAGGAATCACGTGTGAAGAGAAATGAATCGTCTGTAAAGGAATCACGTGTGAAGAGAAATGAAT
>CM074969.1:622145-638407 GCA_037577455.1 Pangasius macronema | reverse complement strand
TTTTAGACAAACTCCGCCTCCTGCGTGTGTGTAACTCTCACTACTGAATAGCGCTTTAGTTACGTCTGAGATCTGAACGCTGATGTGTGGAATTTCAGTGTTAAACCCTCACTGAGCTCTGAACTCTACTATGAATACGCCCAAAACTGATAAGTGATAAACTCAGTTAGCATTAGCGTTGTCTTGCTGTGAAACAAAGATCCTCCTCCTGTGATTCTGAGGAGCTGCGACTCGCAAACCCTTGCCAGTGTTAAAAGGTTTAAATTATTCAGCCGTGCTGAAGGCCGAAGCCGGGCGCTGAGAGCCGGACACACATCTGCTGAAGAGGGTTCAGGACTGGATTCAATATTCAGGACCTGCAGTGTGATCAATGCAGCACAGTCCAACACACAGCATGACGGGAACGATTCACCAATCACGTCTCGGCAGCACAGCAACATGCAACTCGCTCGCTAATTAGGATGCCATCACGGTTTTGTTTTTTATATTCTCCTTCCAGCCAACCATTCATGTAACTCTGCAGGAGATTTATGAATACCAGAAATCTCTGGTGGAGCTGAATGACAGCAGCGTTAAGTTTTTGAGTTCTACCTTCAGGTGTGAATATCAGCGGGCCTGAAAGAGAGCCTTGTGGGACACCATAGTGCACTTTCTTAGGCTTTAATGAATCTATTCATGCTAGCAAGCTAATAAAGTTCTGTTATGTTGGATCTACAGCAGGAAAAACTCAACTGTCTCTTAACATATCGCTAGTTCCTGATCAGCAACTGAATAAATATTCTGTCTTGTCTTAACTGATGTTCGTTAGATGTTTGTGTTGTTGATCAATAGTGCTGCTCTCCTCCTGCTGAGCTGGGCTCCCTCCACATCTCTCTTCATTCTCACTTAGCATTATTTCTACACTTCAAGCCTGCTAGGTTAACACAACAACACAAGTGTACCTCAGCGTATCTCAAAGTATCTCAGTGTGCCTCAGCGTGCCTCAGAGTATCTCAGCGTGCCTCAGCATACCTCAGAATATATCAATGTGCCTCAACGTACCTCAGAGTATCTCAGTGTGCCTCAGCGTATTTCAGCGTGCCTCAACGTACCTCAGAGTATCTCAGTGTGCCTCAACGTGCCTCAGCGTATTTCAGCGTGCCTCAGCGTACCTCAGAATATATCAGTATGCCTCAACGTACCTCAGAGTATTTCAGCATGCCTCAGCGTACCACAAAGTATCTCAGCGTGCCTCGGTGTACCTCGGCATACCTTGGTGTACCTCAGCGTATGTCAGTGTGCCTCAGCGTACCTCAGAGTACCTCAGTGTGCCTCAGCATATCTCCGCATACCTGTATCCCAGCCCTGAAGACACACACACACACAGGAGAATACGATGAAGTGGTTCAGAAGTGGCGGAGGACTCGTACATGTCACACTGAGTCATGTCAATGCAGCTGAAGTGTGTGTGATAAAAGAGGAAGCAGTAGAAGGTTTTCTCCCTCAGAAACCTACGAACTCCTCACTCGTGGGAGACAAAATCCATGTCGAGAAAAGCTGGAAGTAAATAAACAGCGGCAGCCGTCGCACTGCTTTCGTTTTTATCCCCGATGTCGACACGGTGAAATCCACGCAGGTCACCTTACAGAAAACACGTGCGTGATCTTCATATGCGGTTTTCACACGTGTGCCTTTTAAACACTGCACAAGTTACGCTTCACACGTTTTCCACATGCAGTGCGTGCTCTTACTGTCACGTGTTTTTCCTACGTTACTCGGTTATTTATGCATTTTGATTATTTCCACAGAACTCGTGTATTTTCTTGCTAATTTGTTTATTCTCACATTAGATATTTTTCCGTATGATTCTTGCATGATTTGTCATTTGTGATTTTTCTTCATGTAAGTAACTTAATTTCCCAAATTTATTCGTGGACGGACACACACACACACACACACACACACACACACACACACACACACCTCTCCCGCTGTGTCCCGTCACCGGGTCGTTTATCAGAACCACAAACTGGCTGGAAATCCTGTTAGCTCGAGAGTGTGTGGTGAATCAGCAGGATGTTCGCCGTTAGCACTACAGCGTCGCGCTGCTTTTTACAACACTATTAGAATAAATAACCTAAAGGCTGATGTGAAGACCCACAAATCGCTTTCACACAATCAGAGCATGAGGACACACTCTTCAAAATTTAATAACTGAATTCAGAACCATTCAACTCCAAACACCGGCAGAGTTTAGAGGGATGAAGGCCTGCGCCGTGTGGCGGTTTCGCCATTTCCCGGAGCTGTGGATGAGATGAGATGAGCGTATTCATAATTCATATGTTATTTTTTCCCTCTTTGCTTCTGTGAACTGAACACAGCACCAGCGAAAAGGGAAGGAGCGTTTTATTATTATGATTTTTTTACCACGAGCTGCATTATGTACGCATACAAGATACAAGACGAGATCTGGGTGTGATTAATTTAACACGACTGTGATGAGTGTCTCGGCGCTTTGTGTATTATTGTGTATCATGACTTCTTCTGTTCGCTCCACATCAGACAAGCTCGTCTCCTTCGTTAATGCCGTCTGCTGCTCCCCTGATGGCCGCAAACAAGATCGACAGCCGACAGATTCGCAATAGAGAGAGAGAGAGAGAGAGAGAGAGAGAGAGAGAGAGAGAGAGCTAGAGAGCTAGAGAGAGAGAGAGAGAGAGAGAGAGCGTTATGATTACGATATGAAAAATATTCATGCACAGTTCTCACCTCATCTTACATTAATATCCAGAGTCAGAGTAAAGAGTCCAGAGGTCTCCGTCCTCTCTCATCAAACACTAATGCAAATCATTTCCTCTGCTGAAACGGAAACAAATCCTCATGGCAGATTCAAATCTCTGAATATCTGAACAAAATGCTGATAAAACATTCGGAAAACATTCTGCTGGTTCCTGCCGGGATCTCATGCGGTTCTGGTCTGTAGTGGTCATGTAATGGAACGTGCTAAAGGTTGCTAATGGCTCTGATGGTAATCATCGGAAAACCGAGTTTAACGACGCTGCATTTACCATGAAATTATTTACAGAATCATTTGTAAAATATTACAAAATGTATAAACGTCATATTTAAAAAAAAACTGAGTTCTGTAGACAACAAACAAACAAACAAACAAACAAAGACTGTATGAAAAATAAATACAAAATGTAAACATTCCATAATAATAATAATAATAAGAAGAATAAATTTTTTAATAATAAAATCATCGTGTTGACTTTAAATAAAAGGAATTTTTAAGTATATAAAGCGTTAATTATTTAACCCTGCAGGACAAACGATTTTTTTAAATCCAGCAGGTGTTTTTTTTTTAAATCTAATTATATGCGTCCAATCAGAGATTGTGATCTTAACCATGTGATGCGATGACTCCGCCCCCTCAACAGCGAGTTCTCTTACATCATTAATAGAGTTCCGATAGAGGTACGTGATCTGAGAACAGAACAGAGTAGAACAGAAAGGTCATGTGACTTTGATTTCCCATCGCTCCTTCCCTGAGGAGACGTCCATCCTGATGGAACCTGTTGTTTCTCGTCTCCCTCCAGAAGGTTTTCTCAGTTTTCTCAGCGCGGTGAAGTGGAAGCGGTTCCTCAGAGACGGAGCGATGACGTTCTTTCTCCTCCATCCTGAAAGCTTTTTACAGCCTGTCACCGAACACATCGCAGTTTTTCCTCTTCTGCTTTTTTAGCGCTGGTTAAAAGAAGGTCTGACACGGCCGCACCTCTCTCGCAGCTCCTGTCCTTCTGCTTTCTCACCTTCCTGTCTCACCACGTCTCTTCTATCTACACTTACTGTACATCTCAAACACGTCCCGACCCCCCGCATCTGCTGTCGTCTAACGCAGAGCGCTAATCCTCGCGGCTCGGGTTCAGACGCCAGCGCTGGCAGAACCAGTCTCTCTCTGTTAGAGCTTGAAACTGTGCATCGAACAGAAGAACCTGGAGTCGGCCAATCGTTAGCTAATTAATTAGCATATAATAGTAAGATAGCAACAATGTAAAATCGATCGAATTAAATATCTCAAATAAATTCGTAGCTGTTTTAATTCGTAGCATGAACAACGCTAATACTCCGACTGCAAACTAGCCAACGTTATTCAAAAATTAACTGTAACCAGAAAAATTATTCACACCTTCTATAACATTTTATCTAAAGATATTAGCTAACATAGCCATCATTAGCTAGCTAACTAATAGCATTTATCAATATCCTATCACTTGTCATGTGATCTTTTGTATGTAAACATGCTACATGCTACATGCTACATTGCTCCATGTTACAGCTAAACTTTCCATTAGTATTAGTAGAACAGGTTCTGTGTGTTCTAACTAGGTTCTAGCGTACACACGACTCGACACGAATTCCAACTTCCTGGTTTACTTCAGTTCCTGAGTCACATCAGCTTTGGCCACGCCCCCTCATGGCCAGGAGCTGTTTATATCCTTTAGCTTGCAGCATGTCCTTGAAAAGTCGTTGCGTTATAACGGCAGTGTGTTTAGTTTTCTTATTTATAGACTCTTGGTTCCTTCTAGTGTCCTCGGTTCACTATTTTTATACTCTGTTAGTTCCTCATTGTCTCTTCTACTTCTTCTTACTTTTTATACTCGACCATCTTCTCGTTTTTGTTCTCTTAGCTTCTGTACGTTGTGTGAAATTTGATCAGTGATTAATTACAAACCCGATGATATGAAATCTCCAGTGTTTTATCACTTTAATCACTGAAATAAAATCCATCAAACATTTCTACACACGATCTGTTTCACAGATGAATTACTGTCCGATTTACGAACATTTCACAATCTGACTCGTACATGATTCTCCATCTGATTCACAATGATTCACAAACTCATATGATTCACTATCCGAGTCACAAACGATTTGATTCATACATGATTCACTATCTGTTTTACAATTGATTTACTATCCGATTCTCTGATTTAAACATGATTCACTATCCAAATCACAAAACGATTTACTCTCTGATGCAGTATCCGATTCACACGATTCACTCTCTGATACACACACGATTCACTATCTGATACACACACGATTCACTCTCTGATACACACACGATTCACTATCCGATTCACTATCTGATACACACACGATTAACAAACGATTCACTAGCGATTCACTATCTGATGCACACACGATTCGCTATCTGATTCACACGTGATTTACTAACCTATTCGTGTGCAATTTAATATCTGATTCATGTGATTCAAAACATCATCAGCAACAGAAAAGACGTTTAGCTCCAGCTTTGTTCTGCCTTCAGTAATTACAAGGCGATCGTGGTCATGGTGGCTGAAAGTATGAATGTGACGCCTACAGCAGTCTGTAAGACTTGTGGTGATTTTGCATGATGAAATAAACTTCCTGTAAAAACAAAAAAAACACTTGAACATAAACATCATAACCACAGCCTCCGAAAGCATACGCAGGAACTGTAGAGGACTCGCAGGCAGCAGTAGCCTGGACCCAGCGATGGCTCATGGGAGTTTAAGGTGTTAAAAAAATCCATTTTCAAGTTTTATTTAGCGACTTTGGTGCTGACAGTTTCATGTAGTGACGCAAACTCGGCTAGTCAGTGCAAAAAAAACGTGTTTTAAAGGAAACACAACAAACCAATAAATTAATCAAGTGGCATGAAATAGCAGGAAAAACATCTGAGAAAAGCTGCAAAGCTTCAGATGAACGTAACGTAGGAAGGAGAGCGAGAGCTTAGATTTCACACAGATCGCATTACACACACACACACACACACACACACACACACACACACACACACGGAAGACAGAAGCACTCAATTAAGCAACAGGAAGTCCTTCAAAAACACAAGTGTGATCCAGGAAGTGTTCAGGAGGAATGGCGTCAGACCCAGTCGTGTCAACAAGCTTCCGTCGTGATGAAAGGCGCGGCAGCGGAGCAGACCGGATGACTTCTCCGTCTGAAACCTGCAGCAAGCTTTCCGTCACTCGCCGAGACGACGTGTTGCTCGACACCTGTGGAAAGGTTCTCAACAGAACGCTCGTCAGCAGCAGCGTGTAAAGTCAGTCAGCCCTGATTCCTGTCACGCCGAAGCTCTTAAACCCCCCGGGCGAGGAGGAACAGACGCTTCTTCACCCTGCTGCTAAACACCATGATGTATTACTCCGACGTTTCAGAAGAAGGAGAGAGATTCTTTTAACGCCGCTCAGATCCCAGGAGGTTTGGGGCTGTCTCGGTTTTTCCGATGCGTGGCCCTGACTGCGTGTTCCTCCTGGTTTCTGGCCGGAAAACATTTTTATAAAGAGACACAAAAAAAAGACGAAGTGCTTCATATGTTTTCAGAACTGAGACACATCCATTTTCTCGGCTGTTTTGAGAAATTCGGAAATGTATCTGAAGATCCTTTGAAGTTTTCTTCACATTTGAAAACTCGTGATGCACCATTTTTTATTTTAATGTTATTTTTTCTTCTCTCCCAACGCGCAGACTTAAGATGTGTCCTCAAGGGCATTCTAACATTTCATGAGAAAATGCAATAATATGCTAATATCTGCTAATATCTGCCTGGACCAATCATGTGACCAGAACTCTTCTTCTTCTTCTTCTTCTTCTTCTTCTTCTTCTTCTCTTCTTCTTCTTCTTCTTCTTCTCCTTTGGGCTTTTCCCTTCAGGGGTCTCCACAGCGAATCATCACTCTCCACCNCCTCAATCATGTGACCAGAACACTCGGTCAAATTTCCTGAGACATGGTTATATCAGAGACCAAACTTTAATTTTTTTATCTATGAGTTATGATGATGATGATGATGATGATGAGGAGGAGCTTGGATTGATTTCAATTTCATAAAAATGTAGTTGTATATAAAGATACAAACTGTAACTAACCTTTAACTTCATTTAAAGCACGGTGGTGGTAGCATGTCTTCATGAAGATGTGTGTTCTCCAGGGTTCTTCCAGGAACAGGTGTATTTATACTGAGATCACATGACATGGTCACTATTCTACTAATTGGGTGAATTCTGATAGCAGGAACCAGAGGTCAGAGAAGTAAGAGCTTCAACACTAAACACACATCAACGCTCCATAATCCCCGGTTTGCCTGCATGGGTTTACTCTGCGTTCTCCAGTTTCCTCCCACCGCCCAAAGACACTTCAGTAGGTAGATGGACCACAGTACATTGCCCCAGGTGTGAATGTGATGATCTGGTGTCTCATCCAGGATGTATTTCCACCTCACGCCTTTGTTCCTGATCCGGATCTTACTGAAATTGTAAGAAAAATAAACGGTTAAAAAATATAATCAAGCATGAGCCATATTTAACGAAAACATCCGGATCCTTCCATGTCACAATGCGTGATGAATTAATCCATCACATCTGTTTAAACCCCATCAGAAATCTTAGCTGATGTGCATCAATTCTTCTAAAACAATTCTTCTAAATTTCAGTAAAGTTAAGCATAAAGAAGCATACCATAATTCCTTATAACCTGTAGTAGCTTTATATAACTTTTTTAGCTAGTGATTGTTACCATGGTTACGTCTCCGAGATCCCTAACTCGCTTTATCGTTGTTGCTGATGAGCAAAATATCAGAGTCTGAAATCTAAAATGTTTATTATGCTTGTTGCCATGGTTACTTCATATTTGGAGTTATGAATAAAGAAAATAGGGCATCCACCAGCCAATCAGAAACGAGTATGTTTCTGTATGAACATCCAGGTATCGTATAAAATGTATGCTGCATCTGCCATGAGGTTATGTCAGTCTTATGATGCAGGTTCAAGTGTTCATGTGGCATTAAATCAGACTGTGATTGCACACACACACACACACACACACACACACACACACACACACACACACACAGTGATATTTGGAGGACAGAAGCCTCCTGGCAGTGTGTGTGTGTGTGTGTGTGTGTGGACTAAAAGGAGTTTATAAATGGAAGAGCGGTCATGCAGAAGCAGCGAGGTGATCAATGGTCACGCTCGAGAGGCTCGCTCAGGAAACGGCAGCCATCATGACACGCATACTAAAGCCACCCGACAACGGAAACATTAAAGGGCACCGTATTCACTCCGACACTCTGCTCCAGCCTCACAGGCCGAGTATGAATTATGAAAATGTCCCGTAATCGTTCTGTCGTCGCGTAATTGAGCACCAGAGCCTCATAAAACCAACAAAATCGAGTGACATTGTGAATAATGTAGCCGATATTTACAGCTTTAGCTGCAGTATTTACATTCACAGGGAAACACTCACAACCTTCCAGGTGTGTGGAGGGAAAAAAGAAAAGTGGAGGATGTCTGGGAAACATGGGGTCAGTTTTATTTTATAAATATATTGTGCTTTAATGTGTGTGTTTAACATCTGAGTGTTGAAGCACTCGTATATGTAATTGTGAAGTTTGTACGTTTTGCTTTCGCCTGAAGTCGTGGCTCCCTGACCTCCCTGTTCAGTTTTGACCTTTGTCGTTTTTTACTTTTTTAACGTCTAATTCATTTTATTTTCATTATATATAATATGTACAAACAACTTAAACAACTACTTACATACGTACAAACATGAACCCAAACTTTAAAGTTTCTCAGTACAGCCAATGAGCCGTGACAATATAACAACATATTAATCCAAATAAACATTCCAGTTGCTTGCCTTCAACCAGTGAAATAATTATGCAGTTTACCAGTCATGATAAATTATTTAAACACGACTGAAATAACTTAAACACCAGTTCAGCTTTTCCAACTGACACATAAGCTTCACATCAGCTCCTACCTGTCGCGTCTTCAGCAGCTGATCCACCAGCTGAGTTCTTCTGGGTTGCTTGGCTGAAAAAGCCAGTACGATTCTCTCGCTTGTTTGCTGCCAGTGTGATTAATTTGTTCTCAAACATTTCTCATGCAGGTATACAGGTGTGCAGGTGTTGAAGCTTCTACAGGAAGTAGCCTCCTCGCATCCGGGTCTCTCTGCCCCCTGCAGGTCTGGAGGCTCGGAGCTGAGTGTATGTTTGAATGCACTGAGTGTGTTTTGTTGCTTAGTGTGTTTTGGCATGACAGTAATATATATATATGTGTGTGTGCTTGAGGCAAATGGTAACTAGATACAGTGCACTGTGATTGTTTAAAAAGGGGGCGGAGTCAGAATACATGCTATAAAGAGGTGTGGTTAAGTGTGCCGATACGACATCCAATCAAATCAGCTCCTCTTATTGACTTTAAAACTGAGCAACCAATCAAATCGTGACTCTTTCAAAATGACAGACATTTTATTCATTATATGATGTTTAACAATTCAGCTTTCAGCTCATAAGTCCCTCGTTTGTGATAAGTAATAAACATGGTGTGTGTGTGTGTGTGTGTGTGTGTGTGTGTGTGTGTGTGTGTGTGTGTGTGTGTGTGAGCGGAGCACCCTGATCCTATAACAGCATGTGCCCATGTAAAAAAATAAGGAGAATATGGTGTCGTAAAACGGTTACTAATGTTAACAATAAATGAAAAATAGACAAATATCAATGTTTCAATGTTGGTGAGACGAGTTAGTTCCTGTTGTCACTTACGTTACAGCAGCTATAGACACTCGTTCCCTCACCAGCGTCTCTTTATTCTCCCTCTTCAATGTAATAAGATAAAATATGCAGCTTGTTACCGAGAAACCGCAAAGAAGCGTAAACTCCTCCTGTGTCAGCTTCACCTCTGACACTGGAGACTCCTTCCATAAATGTTACTTAAATGCCTTACACATTTAATTCGTGAGATTTTTAAAATGTATTCTTTGCACGGATAAACTGTAGAACAGAGTTACATTTGTACGGTTTCTATACAATCACGAAGGGGGACGCAAACTTTTGCACGCAGCTGTATAGTTGATCTTCTCTGCAGTGCTGCACACCTCAGCGTGATCCTGCTGAAGAAGCAATAACGCTGCGTTTATGGTCAATATTACAGGTTCTTTCTTTCTGAATGAAACAGTTGTCTTTAATAAAAGCAGCTCTCTGTTAATTAAAAGTAAGACGTCTTTCCTCCTGTGATGGATGAGAACAGTAATTCTCCACCCAAATAAATCTCTGCTCGGATTTATAAATTATTTTCCAAATAAAAAAAAAAAATCCCACTAGTTTATTGAGTCTCTCTTTCCCTGAAGCATATCATAATTAAATATTGATAATATTTTAGTGGGGAACGATGCACGCTCCGGTTCTGAAGGAAAGTCAATTGTACCTGCGGACCTGAATACCAGGAGAGAGGCTTGTACCGAAAAAAGGAAAAAATCCACCTCAAAAAACTTGCCTGGAGTTTTGTCCTTCAAGGGGTCCAGACATCAAACAGCAAGGACGAGAAGAAAGAACATTTCACATTTCACTGGCTCGGACGTTTCGAGTAAAATTTTTCTTGTCTTGTTTTTGTCGTTTTTGTTGTTGTTGTTGTTGTTGTTGTCGTGCAGCAGCAGCGTAGCATCACACAGAGTAAAGATTCTACAGCACAGAGCTCTTATACACTCGGCCCTGCTGGATAACGGCGGAATTCAGCTCCAGCCACGATCATTAATGAATCTGTTAACTTGCTTATACATGTTTGTTGATACAATAAATAATATTTCTGTGCTGTATTCCATAATTAATGTAAATTATCTGCAGTTAGTCTATAAAGCTGCAGCCCCGGGAAGCTGCTCGGCTCGGTCTCTGACAGAAAGTTCTGCACTGAGCACATTTACACCACGTGGAGTGTGAGGAACACGACCTCCTCCAGGAAGGACCCCTCCCACCTGTCCTACACCTGGCTTAAGCCCTGCCCATCTGGGATAGATAGATAGATAGATAGATAGATAGATAGATAGATAGATAGATACTAAAGGTACACTCACACATACATCACTGCTATCATCTGTCGCTGGTCACTGTTCTGTGAAGTCGTCAGTAGGCGTTCCTGCTACTGGTTGCCATAGTAACATTTATCAGCTGGTAGCGTAACTAGCGTTCCACTTTTGACAACAGATCAGTTTTCTTACCACTAAAATTAAACATTCTGGAGGGTGTTTGTATGTAAAATTCACCGCTGTATATATGGAAGTGAAGTGACTTTGTGGCCAAGTGTGGTGACCCATACTCAGAATTTGTGCTCTGCATTTAACCCATCCAAGTGCNCTCGAACCCACCACCTTCAGGTTCACCTTCAGGTTACAAGTCCGACTCTCAGACCATTAGGCCACGACTGCCCCAGGCATACGAGATGAAGGAGAAGCAGCGTGTGTTCTTTGCCATTGCAGTCGTCTCGCTCACTGTGGGAAAAACGCAAGCGCCAATTAGCTTAGCTTATGGTCTTAGCACATTTAAAGCTACGATCAGGTGCATCTACGGTCTTCATTCCCATCGGTAGTCATTGCACCAATTCGCTCCAAATTTGCACAAAGTTAAACTTTTCTCAACTTTGTCGTGCCGCTGGACACGCCCACATCTAATCACCAGCGGACGCTGTCACTCATGTCGTCTCCGAAAAACGTCTCTGGCCACTTTGCCAGAAATTCCAGACTCGGGAACAGTTTCTTCACGCAAGCAGTCAGAGCTCTGAGCAGCCGTGTCTACCTGTGATTGTATCGGCTCGTCTAAATCCGACCTCGCCTACTGTTTTTCCTACGAACTTTCCAACATCAGCACCAGCTGACTTTGACTTTGACTTCAGGAGATTAGCAGTTTGATTAGTTAGTTTAACTAGCTAACTCTTCTAACATTGCTAGCTAACATTAACCTGTAATTAATCGTTACTTAGCTAATTAGCATTTCCGGCGTGACGTGTGTCCCTGCTAAAACAAACGCAAAGCTAAAGTTAAATAAGAACTGGCTAGCTTAAAATACCGCTTTTATTTACACAATTACACAATATAAACGTTTAGCGATGGTTCTGTGCTAGCTTGTGACACACTACGTTTATGTCGGAGAGTTCATAGGAAATAAATTTGAATTCACACTCGAACAGCGAGCGACGATACAAACATAAATGACTCACGCTCTTCCTGAGATTATTACAGTCATAGCGTTAATGATAAACTGGTGTTTCTGTGTGTGTCCGTGTCGAGGCAGAGGAAAGTTCTGTCACAGCAAAAGTTATGTTTTTCTGCAAAAATTCAAAATTTAGCAGAAGCCGCTAGAGAGCCGCTTACGATACGGGATTCTCAGCGGAGAGGAGTCTTTCTCCTAAAGCAAACGGAGAGGAAGCTTTTCTTCCGCATCACCTTCTCTTCCGGCTGCGTCTTGTGGCTTTGGGAGTAAATATATCCGTTACAAACACACAGCTGCGTGCGCTGGTTTAATGGATTTCCCCTGCGCCCGGGATCCGGAGAGAGCGGCGCTGCAGTATTCATCCACATAAAACATGCATGTGGAAATCTGATCTAATGCACGTGCTGTGTACACAACTCTCACTGAATCATTCATTTAACTCCATCAAAACACACACACACACACACACACACACACACACACACACACTCACACACACACACACACACGCATACATACACACACACCGTATGTGAGAGTGACTTAGTAAGTAAATTACCGGTGAGTCTTGAGGTAGTTTTGTGTGCGTGTGAGTGTGTGTGTGACACACACTCACACACTCAGTGCGTGACTCACTGCCCGACTCAGTGAGCGACTCAGCGAGTGACTCAGTGCGAGACTCAGTGCCCTACTCAGTGCCCGACTCAGTGCCCAACTCAGCGAGTGACTCAGTGCGAGACTCAGTGCCCTACTCAGTGCCCTACTCAGCGAGTGACTCAGCGAGTGACTCAGTGCCCGACTCAGTGGGTGACTCAGTGCGAGACTCAGTGCCCTACTCAGTGCCCGACTCAGCGAGTGACTCAGCGAGTGACTCAGTGCCCGACTCAGCGAGTGACTCAGCGAGTGACTCGGTGCTCAGTTCATAGCTTGATTGCGTTCTCAGTAATGTTTATATTATACTGCGTGGTGTGTGTGTGTGTGTGTGTGTGTGTGTGTGAGCTGTGTGTGTGTGTGTGTGTGTGTGTGTGTGTGTGTGTGTGTGTGAGCTGTGTGAAGTCTCTCATGCGTAAACACTACAGTAACGAGACCTTCAGGCTCAGGGTTGCCGTTTCAGCAAAGAACAATTACACATAACTTTATATATTTATTATTTTATATCTTTTAAGTGTTTGTACTACTTTATATTTTTAAGTATTTTTTAATATTTAGTTTTTATTTTGTTTGGTTTGTTATTTTATTTTAATTGTAATATTTTTACTTCATTTTGTTTGTACATTTTCATTTTAATATTTAATGCATATTTTTATTATTTTGATTTTTATTATTTTCTGTTGGGACATTTGTCTTTGTTTATTTTAGATACCTATATCTATTGTGTTTGTAAGAAATAAAATTAAACATTTACATTAAAATCAAATAAAAATATATAAAATAAAAAATTTGAATAAAATAAAATAATAATACATTAATCTTTCTAGAATTTATTTAGTATCTTATTTACATATATCTACTTTGTTATTTTTATATAATAATAATAATAATAATAATAATAATAATAATAATAATAATAATAATAAGTTATTTAAATGTGTTAAATGTAATTATATTATTGTATATTTTATTTATTTTTCTTTGTGCTTATTTATTTGTGTTTATTTTGGCGCACTTGCAGACAAAGCCCTGGAGCTCTAACACTTCGGGAGATGTTTGGCAGGAATGGGAATTTGATTCCGGTTCCGAGTCTGTGATCCTGCTTTGGGAAGCTCCAGCTCTCCGCAGAACCCGTCTCAGCTGGCCGGATTAGGAGGCGATGGCTCGGCATCACACACTTCGCTCTGGAGTGTGTTTTAGCGAAAGCCGACTTTTCTCTCCGTTCTGGCTCGAGGCGTCGAGATTATGTATATTTTATTTCAGTGGAGATTAAAGGACAAGTGCAATAACAGCAGAAGCCTAGAGCTGTGTGTGTGTGTGTGTGTGTGTGTGTGTGTGTGTGTGTGTGTGTGTGTGTGTGTGCGCACTCACTGCACCATTATTCTGCATATTTTGTTGTACGAATATCTGCATATTTACAGAGAACTGTAGAATTACTTTCCGAGACTAACCAGGTCAGGCGTTGATTAGTTCTCTAGCACAGCGGCTCCGACAGCAGCGCAGGTTTATATTAACACGTCGTTCTGATACGTTACCGTTTCTATAGCAACAGCTCCTTCACTGGGAGTTAAACCGTCGATGTGGTGAAGTTTTCTGTAAGGAGAAATGTGTTTACGTGGTGTTTATGGAAGGAGTCTCCAGTGTCAGTGCTTCGTAGCAGTTGTAACTTCGAGGCTTCAGGACAGAGGAGTTTACGCTTCTCTGCGGTTTCTCGGTTTCTTTTTTGTCTTATTAATGCGAGAGAGAGAAAAAAGCGACTGTTTACAGCTTCTATAACGTAAGTGACAACAGGAAATAACTTGATTTGGTAGCTATAAATGGATAAAAAGTACGAGCCTTCGCTGGTTAATTAACAGAAAACCTGTAATCCTTAGTAAACTGCTGTGGTGTAAGAGGAATAAAACACCTGGAGACATGCTGGGAAATAATCAACGCTGGGGCGGTGACAGTAACTCCGCTTCATCACACAACACTGGTGCTGATTATTTTCCCAGAACAGCACAACACACACACACACACACACACACACACACACACACACACACACACACACACAGTGTTTACTTACAAAGTTATACTTACTTTTAATATAAGACCCTTCATGTGAAGTATGGATTTACTGAGCTGTGTGTTTATTGTACTAATATATCATTGTGTGTGTGTGTGTGTGTGTGTGTGTGTGTGTGTGTAATACAATTTCATTATGCTGTACAAAAACACACACACACACGCACACACACACACACACACACGCACACGGACGGACGTTATAAGACGTGTATAAACGGCTGTAATCCTGCAGCGATGTTATAAATGAAGATTAAATTGTGCTCGTGTGTTAAATGTTCACGAGTTGTGTGTAAAATGATAAAGTGTGTAATCGAGTGTGTAATGGAGTTAACGACTTTCGCTCTGCGCTCACGTGATGATGAAAAGTGCGGGATTGTTCAACGACAGAAAAACGCTGAACGTGGAGACGCGACACGCAAAAACGTCGCCTTAAAACGCACCCTGTGCCTCGTAACAATGCTCATGCATAAACAAATTTATTCAAATCCAGGCCACGCCCACATCACAGTCCGCATACACACTGAGCGAAAATGATTTTAATAAAGTATTGTTAAAAATCAATCTTTCTTTCTTTCTTTCTTTCTTTCTTTCATTCTTTCTTTCTTTCTTTCTTGTAGTCAAATATTTCAACACAACGAAAACAAAACAAAAATTAGCTTGTCCGAAGAACAACTTGTTTGCATTCGACGTCTTGCACTGAGAGCTGAGATCAACTTCAGGACATGAACGTTTGGACCCACTGCGTACACAATTATTCAAGAACCCTTAAGTACCCAATAAACCCTTAAAGAACCCTTAAAGAACCTTTAAAGAACCCTTGAAGAACCCTTAAAGAACCCTTGAAGAAACGAAACGGTTTGAATGTTAGCTGACGGGTTCCTGATAAGCAGGAGTTAAGAGTTAAGAGTTTATCAGATAATTAAAGGTTGTTAGCTTCTACTTAGAAACTCTCATATCGGAAAACACTTTATTTTAGGGTTCTACAGGGTTCTACATGGTTCTACAGGGTTCTACAGGGTTCTACATGGTTCTACATGGTACTTTAAGGGTTCCAAGTTTTAGGAGGCTAAGAATTGCAATTATCCAATGACCTCAAGAACTCTAATTATCCACTAAACCCTTAAAGAACCCTCAAAGAACCTTTTTTCTGAAAGATCCAAATACATCTGTAAGAGTGTAGAGCGTTCTAACGTCCTTTGACTGAGGGTCTGTGAAGAACCTGGGTTCCATCCTTCATCAGTTAGTGGAGAGGTTCTACATGGAACCTTTTCTGAAAGCTGTTTTTTTTCTAGAAGGTTCTGTTGTGGGGTCTTCTATGGAACCTTCAAGAAGAAGTGAAGAACTCTTTAGTGTGCGAGCTGTAAACTTTATACTCAAGAAAAACAGAAATGTTCAGTGTATTAAACACAGTGTACACTCTAATCTAAAAAAATGTGTGTCTGTTTTGGTGTGTGTGTGTGTGTGTGTGTGTGTGTGTGTGTGTGTGTGTGTGAGTGTGTGTGTGTGTGTGTGTGTGTGTGTGTG
>CM074969.1:603279-622045 GCA_037577455.1 Pangasius macronema | reverse complement strand
GGTTCTACATGGAACCTTTTCTGAAAGCTGTTTTTTTTCTAGAAGGTTCTGTTGTGGGGTCTTCTATGGAACCTTCAGGAGGATGTGAAGAACTCTTTAGTGTGCGAGCCGTAAACTTTATACTCAAGAAAAACAGAAATGTTCAGTGTATTAAACACAGTGTACACTATAATCTAAAAAAATGTGTGTCTGTGTTGGTGTGTGTGTGTGTGTGTGTGTGTGAGTGTTGACTGTGTGTGTGTGTGTGTGTGTGTGTGTGTGTGTGTGTGTGTGTGTGTGTGTGTGTTCCCACCATAAAGGTCCTTCATCAGCATCTGTGTGACGTTAAATTATTTTGACTTCGCTTCTATTCTGTGCTCACTGCGGAACATCACGAGAACAATGACAGAAGTGTGTGTGTGTGTGTGTGTGTGTGTGTGTGTGTGTGTGTGTGTGTGTGTGTTTGAGTGTTATTGGCACAGCCCACTGAATCATGAGGTTTTGTAATTGAATCAAGGACTCGCTTCATGAGCTCTATTTAGAGCGGCCGTGTGGAGACTCACGCCATCATGAACGCTTCCGAGTCTCCTGCTTCACCTCAGCAGAACCCACAGCCTCGGTTCTACTCACTCGGTTCTACAGTTTCAGCTCTACACACTCAGTTCTACAGATACATTTCTATAGTTTCAGCTCTACACACTTGGGTCCACAGTCTCGGTTCTACACACTCGGATCTATAGTTTCAGTTCTACGCAGTTGGTTCTACAGTTTCAGCTCTACACACACGGCTATACAGTTCCTCCACATTCAGTTTCTCCACACAGTTCTCCAGACTTAATTTCCAATGCTTGGTTCCACACACTTGGTTCCTCATCCTCATCACTCAGTTCTCAACACTCAGTGTTCATTAATCAGTTCCCCCATGCTTGGTTCTCAATGCTCAGTTCTCATCACTCAGTTCTCCACACTCAGTTCCCAAAGCTTGGCTCCACACACTCGGTTCTCAGGTTCTTCTCTCGCTCTTATCTATTCTTTCTTTCTCTCTCTCTCTCTCTCTCTCTCATGCCCGTGTACTGTCTTTTTTATTTCTTTCTTCTTTGTTTGTCTTTTGTGCTTTTTAGTGTCTCCATTTTTCTTTTCTTTTTCAACTTATCAAGAGTTTTTTCCTTCCAGCTCCCTGCATTCATGTATTTTTTTAAATAAAAACTATTGTTAGTGGAAGGCTTTTGCTGACAATCAGAGCTATAATATATACAGTGTGTGTGTGTGTATGTGTGTGTGTGTGTGTGTGTGTGTGTGTGTGTGTGTGTGTGTGTGTGTGTGTGTGTGTGAGNGTGTGTGTGTGTGTGTGTGTGTGTGTGTGTGTGTGTGTGTGTGTGTGTGTGTGTGTGTGTGTGTGTGTGTGAGCATTGGGGCGACTGCAGGAGCTAAAAATGGGGCTTTAATGCGGGTCTGCTTAGCGCTCGTTTTCACCGGAGACGGCCGTGACGTCCCTCAAATGCCAGGTTCAGTCAGACGAGAAAATCATTAATTACAGTGAAGTGAGCGGAGGAGCCTCCAGATCGACGCCGACTCGCTGCTCGTCACAAACAAACACGCAAAAAACACTGTGGGCTAAACGGAAAACACACACACACACACACACACACACACACACACACACACACAGCTAACGACACCACGGAAACAGAGACACGACACACACACTCACTTGGTTTATTTCTCAGTCACAGAATTTCTGTCTCTCGTTCTCGTGCTGTAATATTGCTGATCACACCACGCTGCTGCAGAATCCTCAATCCTGATTGGTCAGAAGCTGTTGATTAGTTTCCTATAGCAGCGGCTCTGACAGCAGCGCAGGTTTATATTAATGTGCTCGGTGTAATACGTTATCGTTTCTATAGTAACGGCTCATTCACAGGGACGTGAACAGCGGACGATTCACGTAAATGAATTAAAGTCATGAAAGGAGGAATGTGTTTATGGAAGATTTATGGAAGGAGTCTCCAGTGTCAGCGCTTTGTAAATCTGTAGCTTTAAGTTTTCCGACGTCTTCAGGACAGAGGAGTTTATGCTTCTTTGCGGTTTCTCGGTAACATGCGTAACGAGCTACGTTTTATTTTTTTGTGTTATTAACTTGTAGAGAGAGAATAAAGAGGCTGGTGAGGGAACGAGTGTTTACAGCTGCTATAGCGTAAGCGACAACAGGAACTAATTTGTTTCACAAATATTTAAGGTATCTATAAGCGTATAAGAAGTATGATGTTCTTTAATAAATAAAAAAAATGTAATTGTGGGTAAATTGCTGTGGTATAAGAGGAATAAAACACTAGGAGATGTGCTGTTATGGGAAAAAGATCAACTCTGGAGTTCTAAAGTTGCTCCACAACATTAAATGTAGCTATAAATGGATAAAAGTATGATGTTTTTTCGTTGATAAATAGAAAATGACAAATTGCTCCGGTGAAGTAACAGGATCAGTGAGAAGAGAAAAACAAAGACCTAGAGAACGCTGTGATGTCGAAATGGTGTAATAGTTAATAACATGTATAACAGAGCTGTAGTTTGCTAGTTATTTATGCTAGCTGACGTTTTCCAAGAAGAGTTGACTTGCTTATTTAATAGTGAGCTCAGGCTGGTCGTTTTTATTCTTAAATTAAAACAGATTTTAAATTAATTCTCCTCTTCCCACATGGTGCTGAAGAGTATTGAGATGAATTAGTACCAGTTTAACAGAACAGCTTCTCCAGGAAAATCTGCATCATCATTTTGCCAACTGATGAAAGAAAATCACTCCTTTGGCAGTGTGTGTGTGTGTGTGTGTGTGTGTGTGTGTGTGTGTGTGTGTGTGTGTGTGTGTGTGAGTTGACCCGTACATCCACCCGGGAAAGCCGTCCAGTTGAGAAATCGAGGCCGAGACAAACAGCCGCATCTCCGGCGATTAAAGGCGTGTTGTGAAAACCACACATTAATAAGATATGTACATTATGGACTCGAACATCCTCTCAGCTTCAGATGAAAAATTAAAGAGGAGTGGCGAGAAAGGCAGAAATAAAGCACGGACCCACCGAGGCACATTAGAGCCATCAATAAGTCAGGAAATAAAACACACACACACACACACAATTTCGAGAAGAAAAGCAGCTTGAGGCGCTTTAGAGCTGTGAATCTTCCCGCAGGTTTCAGGGTTTTTTTCTCAAATCCGCAGCTTAATCACTCTCCTCATCCTCTGTGTGCTCTGTACAGCCTATTAGCCTGAGCACTGTGTGTGTGTGTGTGTGTGTGTGTGTGTGTGTGTGTGTGTGTGTGTGTGTGTGTGTGTGAGTGTGAGTGTGTGATTGGATTTCCAGACTAAACCCTCCCACACACCCTCTCCACCCCTCCTCACTCATCCTTAGACTTTTCCAGGATGTGAAGTGAAGTTTATGTTGCAGCTAATGCGTGCTAGTGCTAGCGTTAGCGTTAGCGTTAGTCTTAGCGCTCGCTGGCAAAGACATTTACATGCAGGACGAGCTAAACGCCTTCAGCAACTCGTGCCTCGAGCAAAAACCTGTTCGCTCTGAGTAACAGTCAGATTTTATTTTTTTCACCACGACGCTGCTGTTTCTCTTGCGCAAGCATAACACCGTGCTTTCTAAACGATTTAAGATTTACATACGAGGTGAAAGATAAAAGCTTTATTTAGCCAAAAGGCCGCGTTTTCTCACGGCTCTTATTTTTGGTTTCACTAGTCCATGTTAGTGTTAGTGTTAATGTTCATGTTAGTGTTTGTGTTTGTGTTCATGTTAGTGTTCGTGTTTGTGTTAGTGTCAGTGTTCGTGTTGATGTTAGTGTTCGTGTTTGTGTTAACGTTCATGTCAGTGTTCGTGTTAATGTTAATGTTTGTGTTAATGTTAGTGTTAATGTCCATGTTAGTGTTAGTGTTAGTGTTAGTGTCAGTGTTTGTGTTAATGTCCATGTCAGTGTTAGTGTTTGTGTTCGTGTTTGTGTTAGTGTTCGTGTTGATGTTAGTTATTAAGGCATGATACATGGCGTTAATCAGATCCTAGTCTAGCTGCTCCGTCTGTGCGTCAGGATGAGATGTTTTATTCTTTTATTCTTCACATCTTTATCTGTCTGTTTATATTTCATTCCAATACAGCAGTTCAGATTTCTCATCCCTTCATCTCCGTGATCAATAAAACAATCCTGATGGAAACGAAGCTCCAGATTCCTGAAGGAACCTCCTGAAATCGTTAATCATTCCGAATCAAACAGGAACTCACGTGAGGTGTTTGAGGGAAACACTAACAGTCTCATCGTCTCTAGCAGGTCTGCTGTTCCCCTGCGGTTCTTTACGGGAGGTTATCTAAACTCAGCCACCCGTGAGGAGAGGAGACGCTTTACTGCTTCACTGAGCTTCAAACCCATCTCCTGCCCTCCTCTGACCTATCTCCACTAATTCTCCCTCTTCCTCATGTCTCAAGCAGCGGAGGAGCAGATATATGCTCCTTTATTCACCACTAACTCAGGTTCTGGCACACCTGGAACCTTCTGGAGGATTTGAAGCCAAGGATTTGTTTTTTGGAAGATGCTGATGTTCTCTGCATCTCCTTCAGCTCATCTGGAGCAACAAGATGATGTTCTTTATCATGAAATGTACCACATAATTCAACATAAATCTAGAATGGTCTGGTTTTCTCCAGCAGGAGAACCAACCAAGTTCCCGAATGTTTCAATTAGACATCAGATTTTCAGGAAACACGTTTTGGAAGAAAGTGCTTTTTTGATGATTCAGGTTCTCGATGTCATTGACATTTTATGGAGCAGAAGCAGTTTGGTTTGCGTTCTCCTCCTGTGATTCCTCCTGACTAGCCATCAGATCTCCAGCAGCAGAGAAACCAAAACTCTGGTCCGTTTACATCCCCCTAGTTTTTATTTTTTTTTAGATGAGAACTTCTAAAACTCTCTCCAGTCAAGCAAAGTGAAGTTTATTTATTTTATGAAGCTCAAAATCACAAGCAGGTGTCCAAGAGCTTCACGGGTTCTTCCCAATCAACACCCTGCAGATTCACACTCTTCAAGAAAGACAAGGAACAATGGAAGGAGCCTCAGGGGGGGCAATTAAGGGAGGAGACCCCCTTCAGGGTGGGCAGAAAAGGTGTTAATATGGCGAGTTGACTGTAGAGCATTAGAGTTCGAGTCCACATGACATCATCAGCATTATTTACACTAAAGCGTAATGTAAAGAAAATGTTCACATAAACATCTCAGTGGGAATAAAGTGAGCAACATAAAGGACAAAGATTAAAGCACCTTACTGTGTGATTAGTGGAGAAATTTCAGACGAAATCAGACACTTTGACCCAGATTCACTTCGGTAGATTTACCGCCATCACAAATTCTTCTGCAGGTTTTGGAGGAGGTTTTGCTGAGATGAGAATTAAAGTGTCAGGAGTGTTTCCACATACGCAGCGTTTAGATAGACAGAGCGAGAGAGAGGTGTACTTCATTCATCCCCGAGGAGAAATCTGGGTTTCCTCTGTTTGAGCAGAACCCTGGTGTGCGGATCTTCAGGCAGGTGAGAACGTCTGAGAGAGCTGGACCTGATCCACTTTCAGAACCGACTCTGAATCGACTCTGAATCGACTCACTCTAGGAACTGAATCAAACAGACTGAGTGTTTTAGGCTGCAGTGTTTTTTTTTGTTTTGTTTTGTTTTGTTTTTTTGTAGATTTTGTTGCTAAACTGAGCCATGAGAAGCAACCCCAGCCAAAGGACAGAGCTGTAGCGCTGCAGAAATGCCATGTGTTCTGGAGATTTCAGAAAATAACTCATAAAACAAACACGCAAAATGTTTTAAACTAGTAATTTTTTATAATTATCTGATCACTGGTAAAGATTTGTTTATCCTTTTTCTATTGCTGTATTTCTCACTAATGAATGGAGGAGTTTTATAACGATGATTTCAGCCCTACACACTCCTCCGACATATAATAATAATAATAATAATAATAATAATAATAATAATAATAGTTTGTAAGTTCTTAGAACTACCTTCTTGGGCTCACTTCATCTTCTCATGTGTAGCCCATAATTACTCCATCTGTCTCGTACACAATTTCACATCCTGATAATTTTCACAATTTGTAATGTTTTTTATAATGGGCTCTTTTCTGTAGCATTATAAATGTTATAAAAAAAGGAATAAAAAAAACGTTATAAATGTTGCCGTTCTCCTCAGAGGGGAAGCCGATATTGTCATCAGTTTCTAAATTACACAGTGCCTCTCCACGGAGCTCCGACTAAACATGCAATCAAACCTCATACTCGTCTGAATGGTAGCAATTATTTCCCAGCGCAGAGAGAACGCCGCGCAGGTCCTTACGTGCCCTCGAGGGTGCCGCTATTTACAGACGTCGTGCAGGAGGACTGAAACATGGCACACGCTTAAAGCAAATGAAAGACCGTGTTACAGTAGAACTAAAAAAAACGAGGCTCGGAAACCGCCGCTTCATCCACACGGAGCTGCAGCCGGAGGCGACGACTCGCCGGATTATTCGGTTCATCGCAGGCGCTGACCTTAGAGACACTGCAGCAATACGTCTGATAGAAGCACTGTAATTATATAATTATAGTGATAGAACATTCAGTTCATTAATGAAATGTCACACTTTTCTGCCTGAGGTGAGAGGCTTCAACAAAACTGATGAAAAGCACAAATACTGAAACCATGAAAGATACATTTATGTTTTAAAAAAAGTGCTGCAAAAAAACAGCAACAAAACAAACAGACAAAAGAGCAAACAAACAAATGCCTGAGAATCAAAACCAACTAAATAACTAACAAATACCTGAGCATTACAAAAACTAACTAACTAACTAACTAACTAACTAACTAACTAACTAACTAACTAACTAACTAACTAACTAATTAATACCTGTGTGTTACAAAAACTAAACTAACTAACTAACTAACTAACTAACTAATAACTGGACATCACAAAAAAACATCTTCCAAACAGCTCCCAATACAAAATGCTTGAGCATCATAAAAAGCATAACTAACTAACTAACTAACTAACTAACTAACTAACTAACTAACTAACACAACCAAACAAAATGCCTCAGCAAATCAAAACCATATAAACAGACAACGGAGACCTGAGCATGATGAAAAAAACAAAAAGCCCAAATGAACAAACAGCCTCTGAGCTTCACAACAAACAAAAGGACGCAAACAAGAAATGCCTGAACATCAGACAAACAAAAAAATCCCAAATAAACAAACAAAAAAATCATCATACATTTTAAAAAATGAAGGAAAAAAAAAACTTAAATACCAAAAACACAAAATCTGGGAATCAATGAAACAAACAAAAACAGGAAATTAAGTGAGGAATCCTTCAGTTCTCTACATTCATGCAAAACCTAAAAACAGGTTTTTTTCCCCCATAATGCGATTAGCAGATCGCCTGAGGATTCTGGGATATGAGGGCGGGGCAGATCGCCTGAGGATTCTGGGATATGAGGGCGGGGCAGAACAGGGTGGGGTCTGGGGTCTGGGGGCTTCTTATTAATGGACTCGCTGTGACACCGCAGTTCAGAGGAGTGGAGCTTTCGATCATTAGTGCAATAATAAGCCATAAATCATGTAAAGAGGAGGGGGCGCCATTACTTTAGTGCATTAGCTCATTACATTAGTGCATTAGTGTAATAACGAGAATTGTACAGAAAACGATCTCATTAAAACGGAGCTGAATTCATCAGGAGTGAAAAGAAACGTTTCTAAAATACGATTCTAAAATGAATCACGTCAAATGAACTAACACTCTGTAACGATTCCCAGCGAAAGCCACGCCTCGCTTCTGCTCCACAGGAGAAGTTCTCCTTTTATTCACTCTGAAAGTAAAGAACCCTGCAACAGGGTTCCGAGCAGAGTGTGGTACTGAACCTTAACACATTGCTCTACAGGACAAACTGAGAACCCTTAACAGTTGTAGATGTTTATCACTGTATGGTCTTTGACTGAGGTTCTTCACAGAGCCCTGGGTGCACCATCCACACCGGGAAGTGGAACATTTACTCTAGTACATGATCACGAAGAACACAAAGTCTATTTCGTAGAACGTCTTTGGATAATTTAGGGTCTTAGCTTCCAAACCCTGATCTTTTAAGGTTCTTTAACAGTTCAGTGGATAATTAAAGATTGTTTAGCTTCCAAAAGGGGTTCATCAAGGGCTCTTTAAGGATATTTCAATAATGAATGGTTCTTATCTTCCAAAAAAAGGGTTCTTGAAGTGCTCTTTGAGGAGTCACAGGATAATTATGGGTTCTTATCTCCCAAAAAAAGCACTCTTCAAGGGTTCTTTAACAGTTCATTGGATAATTAAAGGTTTCACCTCCCAAAAAAAGGTTCTTCAAGGGTTATTTAAGGATCCATTGGATAACTAAAGGTATCAGCTTCCAGAAAAAGGTTCCTCGAAGGTTCTTTAAGGAGTAATTGGATTATTATAGGTTTCAGCTTTCTGATTTCTGAAAAAAATATTCTAAAAAGGTCCTTTAACAGTTTATTGGATAATTAATAATCGTTTAGCTCCTAATAAAAGGGTTCTTTAAGGGTTCCTTGGCTAGTTCAGGGCACTGCTGCGTGTGTGTGAGGTAAAGCAGGCTTCTGATGTCTTTAGTTATAGAAGCAGTGAAGAGAAACCCACTATATCCTGCAGTAACCTAAATATTTTACTCTGTTTTCTGCTCGGGTCTCAGGGGAACCTCGGGGGTTTTGCCTCCACATAAGCGGCACAGCGTCGGCTGAATGATGACACGTTATACGACGAGGTCTGTAATCTTTCAGATGGCTGATCACTGGGCTGCGCAGAAAGTTTTACAGGAGATTATCTCAGGGTGACCTTGACAGCGCTGAGGGCTGAGACTGAACCACGGCAAGCTCTTCGTGGTTCATAAAAACGCTTAACTTGCACATTTTTCTCCTCCATCGCGCTGAAACCAGCAGCTTCTCACCACACCGAGACGAAACATTTTAAAATAACCCCAAACTGCAGCGTGAGTGATGCTTTCAGCAGACATAATGCAGGGGTAAAGATTCGCCCGGATTCGCCTCCTTTATTCATTTATTTCATTTTTTCTTCTCTCGAACCAGAGGAAATAACAGCCTGGTCATGTAGCTGCCGGGTTCGTGAAATCTGCCCTTCTCTCCCTCTTTCAACTGGTGTGGTACGGTGACAGCAACCACGACACTCTAAAAATACGCTCCCCACAGCGGCGCAGATAAAAGGCTCGCCGCGCCTCGCTGCAGGCTCCAGGCCCAGCAAACACTGTGTTTATTTCCGCAAGTGTGTTTCGCCAAGATTACAGCCACCGCTGTGCAGCGTGGCACAAGAGAAAGGAAAAAAAACCTTTCTTTCTTCTAGCTCGCCATCCGAGCCGTGATGGAGCTCGAGCTCCTGATTGCATTAAAGATGGCGTAATAGGTCTGAGGTACGGACGAGGCTCGGGCCGCGCGGAGTAATCCGCTTTAACGACGTCATTACCTGCATCACGCGGACCGCCGCTCTCCGTCTTTCTGCCCTCGGCTCGGCTTTTATCCCGATTAAAATGGAAACCGAGCTATCTCAGATGTTTTTAGAGGAGGGAAAATAAAGGTCACGCGTCGTCCCGGCTCCAAACATACAGGAAATGCTTCCATGTCATCTGTGTGAGAGTCATTGGGTGTGGGGTCAAAGGTCAGGAAGAAGATAATGAAGCAGAATGGAAGGTTTGATCAATTCCTCGTTGAGTGTTTTCTGATTTTTAAACCACGACTCCTTTGTTTCACGCGTTAGCTGGTTCCCAATGGATTTTTCCTGAAGCATTTGTTGGAATAAAGCCCTAATTCCGACTGGATTAGTTTTACACACGGAGGTGGCTAATGTAAATATTTCCGGAGTATCTCTGGGATTTTAAGTACTTTTCGGACGGGATTAGTTTTCTGATTAGATTTTCAGAGGAGCTTTCACAGGGGATAAGTGAGCTCAGTTTAAATGACAGAGATGGGCGTGTCTCGTCACCGCGTACACACACCTGCCACACTAAAAATCCCATGCGTTCTACACACACACACACACACACACACACACACACACACACATACCTCATTTTAATACACACTGACTGTTCTGATCTTACGATCATATGATGTTACAGTCATACGTCTGTTCCTCAATAACTCGATAACTTACTCACTCCACGAAGCGCGGCTTCTCTGGTCTGAGAGCTTCTGAGCGAGGGAGAAAGCGAACTGACTCTGAATCGACTCATTGCAGGAAACGAATCAAACATGGCGGGTGTTTTGGGTGGAGATGTAGCGCTGCAGGAATGTCGCGTATCCTGGACACTTGGAGCAAGGAAAAGAAGCAAAAAAAAAAAAAAACCACAAAATATTTCAAAACTCATTATTTATAGAATTCTCTAATCATTTATGGAGCGCCGGCTCCGTGTTCTCCGTGTTCTCCGTGTTCTCCGTGTTCTCCGTGCTCAGAGAATTTTTGGGAATTCTTCTACTCGCACTTCATTTGTAAAGGTTTGTTTCCATCGCCGTCTTTCTTAGCAATTAAAGAAAATGTTGTTTTTTTTTCTTTGTAGTTGTTTCATTATCTGCAGTGACACTAAACCAAACCAAAATAGCAAACGAATCAAAGGAATCATTTTCACGGTGATTCCGAATCGACACACTGAGGCGTGAAAACTCCAGAATTCCGTACTGTTCCCATTAGCCAAGCGCCGACTTACTGATTACGGTTCTGATATCCGTCCTTTCTAATCAACACGGGCGAGCGTGGCTATCTAACACGACCCAGCTGGTCTAATCCGATTCACACGTGGGATCAAAGCACAGAATTAAAACCATTCGGAATGATCATGATGTGTAAATCCGGAATGTGGCACCTCATCTTGTGTTTGTTAGGAGATGAATGAGGCCGTGTTTAGAATCAGTGAGATAAAACATTTGGCAAGTGGAACAACACACATGCATCTCCATTAAAGTTCCTCATGTGGCTCTTCCGCTCATTTAAACATCTTCTCCAGGCCAGGAAGCCCAGCACTTTGTTTAGAGTTCCTTATGGAGAAAAGTATCTCGGTTTAAACAGATGATGGCAGAACGTGAGGCAGAAGCTTCTGTGTAAGATCTAATTTAATGATTTTGTTCTACAGAATTCCTCAGTTTTCATCGATATTCCTCAAATTTTTTGTTGTGGAATGTTACTGAAATATAACTAAAGACATGGTGTAAAGAACTGATCAGGAATTTTGTGAACCATCCTCATGTTTTCCAGAATTAAATAAAAAAACGTTCCTGTTTCCTCCTCGGTTCCTCAATTAGGTTCCTCAGTACTTTTAAAAATGATTTCAATAAGAAATGTAATTTGTTAAATATTATCGATAATCGTCATTACTAACAGTTCCGTATGCGATCCCTCGGCTGGAAACGTTCTCAGTGTGGACCTTTAACTAAAGAACGAACACATAACTCATGTCTAATCTTTCTGCGGAACGTTCCAGGATCTCCAGCACACCTCAGGGAGAAGGATTCCTGCCGCGAGTTTCACTTTTCATCAAACACTTATGACTTCTCTGGGTTCTTATGGCAGGCTGGTGAGCACTACGTAGGCTTAATTAAGTGTAATATATTCCTGCAGTTCCTCAGCAGCACCCTCAGGTTCTCTGGGACTCGTGTGAGGATTGTAAACCATGTTCTCATGCTGATCTCTGAAGAACGCCCACTCACTCCTCACAGCTGAACTTCTTCCAGGTCTAAATTAAACCTGAAACTCCGAGAGAAACGGATTCCACGCTTTTGACGTTTTCTCAGAAAGGTTCTCAGGTCGTGTTAAAGCTGAGCAGGGTTCTGCAGTGAACATCGGTGTGTGGTTTCATACACGCTGGAGCAGTTCAGACCCACACCTGTGCTGACTCGCACACCTGACTCCACTTACCCCGCGTTCTCGAGGTCGTGATGTGAAAGCGGAGGTGTCAGGTTCCGTCCTGAGAACCACGGCGCTAAAGTATAGCATCTACCTCATTTAGCACACCTGCTTCCACTCAGATGATAATTATCCAGAACGCTGGTGTCAGAAAGGAGACAATCCAAATTTTAGGAGAACGGTGACCTCTCCAGGACCTCAGTTTGAGCCTCACCTTCTGAAAGGTTCACATATTAATGGTCTAATCTTTAACTATGGAACTCTGAGTGCTGTTTGTGTCATATTCTTCTTCTTCTGGGGTTCTGCAACATCTTTATATGTCATGTTCACTAACTACATTTAATATGCTTTTAGAAAGAAAAAGGTTCTCTGAGGGTCTCCTGAAGTGGCTTTACTTGGAACCCTGTTGGACAGGAAAGCCTTCTGAACCCTACAGCAGTGTGCATCTCTAACAGACATGGTTCTAGAGCCCTACAATAATGTTTCCTTACAAGAGCGTGCTCTAGAACCTTACAGTACTGTGTTTCTTTATCAGAAATGGTTCTAGAGCCCTATAATAATGTGTGTGTTCCTACCAGAAATGGTTCAAGAACCAATTTAGGAAGTAAAGAACTAAGCAGTCTTCACTTCCTAAAGCATCTACCGAAACATCTACATACGCTGAACATAAGAATGCAGCTGTAGATCGGTTAAACAGGTTCTCCAAATGTGGACCATTTCTGCTTGAAGAACCTTCTGAAAGAGGAAATGGGTTACTGCTCCAAAATATTTTAAGGGTTCTGCTCCTCAGACTGGTTCTTTAAAACCTACATGTAGGATTTTTTTTGACTGTCCACAATTTGTGCGATTGTGGCTGCAGGCTTGGGTGCTTTCTACAGGGGTTCTGCTTGGAACCTTCTCTGAAAGGGTTCTTTTTTGTAGAACCTTTAAGGTTTCCCTCAGATGGACAAGCCCAAGAACCCATAAGTGTAGATTTTCTGTACATAGTGTCACATGATGATCTTTAACTGGGGTCTTTGTAGAACTGCATGCTCCTTGGAACCTTTTCTGAAAGAAGGTTTTTTTTTTCTAGAACTCTCCATTTCCCCCAAAGGAACAAGCCCAAGAACCTTTAAGGGTGTGTTCTTCATCTCATACGAATTTCACGTTCATGAAGAAGTCGAGTTTATAAGTTTCTCCTCACGACTTTAAGGCGTTTATTTTCATCCTTCACACTTCTCTCAGTGAAACGTGTCGTATCTGATTGGTATCAAAATTTAATTCTGAGAATATTACCGAGTTTAGAGGAGCGGCTCTTCACGTGGAACTCATCAGAACAGGGTTCTTGCTGATGCAGCACTTTAAAGTGAAACTCACAGGTAGAAATAAAGACGAGCTCATATCACATCCCCACAGCGTCACGCCGGTAAATCATTAATACGAGAATAAACAACCGAATAAAACAGAATAAACTCCACATCGCTCGCAGCGCTTACTCTACACTTCCTTCTGCCCCTTCTCTTCTTCTCTTCTCTTCTCTTCTCTTCTCTTCTCTTCTCTTTCTTTTGTTTCTTCTCTTCTCTTCTCTTCTTCTGTTTCTTCTCTTCTCTTCTCTTCTCTTCTCTTCTCTTCTCTTCTCTTCTCTTCTCTTCTTCTGTTTCTTCTCTTCTCTTCTCTTCTCTTCTCTTCTCTTCTCTTCTCTTTCTTTTGTTTCTTCTCTTCTTCTTCTTCTTCTCCTCCTCTTCTTTTTTTTTCCGTTTTTACAGTTTAACTGTGTTACAGTTTGCATCTGTGAACCAAATATTTGACATTCTTTGTGTGTTTGCATAAAATATTTCCTGTCTAGACAGCCATGTGCGTGTGTGTGTGTGTGTGTGTGTGTGTGTGTGTGTGTGTGTGTTTAAGTGTCTTTGCATTGAAAATCGTTCATCAGTAATGCAAAAAAGAAAACAAAAAGAGACGAGCAATAAAAATAACAAGAAGGTTTCAAAGAAATGACACAAATAGAAACTGGGAGGTCCCTACTGTGTGTGTGTGTGTGTGTGTGTGTGTGTGTGTGTGTGTGTGTGTGTGACACTGTTAATGTCAGTGTACGGGAATCAGTTCCAGATGTTGCTGTATCCTGCAGCACACACACAGTTTTCCGACCGTAGCGACAGGGAGCAGTTTGATCTGTCAGTAAAACATCACAGAAGCACATTCACGTCCAAAACTAATTCAAATCCGGTCACAAACAAACAAACAAACAAACAAACAAACAAACAAACAAACACTCTGTGTGGCTTGGTCATGTGACATCACATCTTAGCATAAAATACAGCTTTTCGTTAGCTAGCTCGGCTCCCGGTTTTATTTCAACAGTAAAATAATCTCCTAATATTCCTCTTTCATTATAAATGAGCTAGTAAACTTAACTAGCTTCACAAGCTATCATTAAACTACTTTATTCTTTTAATTTATTCCTGACTAGCTACGTTTAGTGGCGAGGTGATGCTAACATCTTAGCTAGCTTAGTGAAGTATGTAGATAACTAGCTTAGAAACTAGCGTAGCTAATGTTAGGATGTCATGAACTCGTCAAGACGGAACCGTTATAAAGCTGTTATACACCCTGTACCTAATAATAATAATAATAATAATAATAATAATAATAATTTATGTGGCTAGGCAGATTTGCTAACAAGCTATTTTATTATTAGTGTAATAGCATATTAATTGCTAGCGATGTTCTGTAATGTTATAATTGTATGCAAATGAAATTAGCACTGAATTAGCCAGCTAGAGGTTTGCTAACATTACAACTGGTATTTTTAAGCAAAGCTACGCAGTACGTTGACTGAAGAAGTTCTAAAATAAAGAGAAAGAGAGAGAGAGAGAGAGAGACAGAGAGAGAGAGAGAGAGAGAAAGATTAATCATCTTGTTTTAATTTAACGTAAAATGACATCGCAGCGTTGAAGTCGTTGACTCTCGCTCAAACTGAGGTTGACTCAAGATAACCTGAAATCTCTTTTTTCCTATTTGAAGTTCTCTCTCTCTCTCTCTCTCTCTCTCTCTCTCTCTCTCTCTCTCTCTCTTTGTTCTCTCTGCTTTGGAGAACGTTCAGACCAGGACGTAAACTCGGCGCCCACGCACTGCACGTGTGAAGTATTGGGAAAACCTCAAACCTCCTCTGAGTGGAACCGAATCAGAAGAACTGCTTAAAGCCACATGAAGAAAAAAAGAAAAAAACGTGAGGCGAGTCGGGATTTAAACTTCGCAGTAAATTGTGCTATAAATAGACACGTGGACGTGCGAGTGCAGGAAGACGTGACGTCAGCGCTGAGACGGAGCCAGGGATTTTATGAGGAAGTGGAACCGCTACCCGTTTCTCCAGCAGCTCCTCTGGAACCTTTCCCACCTGTTTTATTTCTTTCCTTTTAAAATAAAGGAAAGCTGGAGNAGCCGCCGTCGCCGTGGTACCCAGTGGCCCATTTCACGGCTGTGAAGAAGGTGACTGTCGTGTGCGTGAGAAAGCCCCCGAGGAACCCGTCTGTTCTCCTTAACGTGCTGAATGAGAAGTGTGTCACGCTAATCGAGAACACGTTAGTGGAGGAAAACCTTCTCACTGTCGAGCGTCTGAGAGCAGAACCAGATGTCAGGAGATGTGGAAGTGCAGAGCAGAGAAGACACACACACACACACACACACACACACACACACACACACACGCACACGCTGTAAACTTCACTACAGTCAGATTTCTGATTCACATTAAGATTAATTTCAGATTAATTTAATAGTAATTATTAATAATTATAATAATAATAGTAAATTAATTTCAGAACTGAATTCTAAAATATGTTCATTTTTGGTAAATTTATAGAAATTCTGATTATAAGGTAACACTAATGATTATTATTATTGTCATGTTTTCATGTTTATTTCTTTATTTTATTGCATGAGTGTTTATTTCGTGGTGTTTGTTTCCCTGCCAGGATCAGATCACTCTCTGAGTTTACTCTCACTCTCAGCGTGAAAGAGTTTAACCGTGTTTTTAGAATAATTTAATGGCACGTGACTCAGAAGAAGAAGAAGAATTCACTTCAGTCTCCTTTGTACTCCTGAAGCCATCCTCCTTGCGAGCTGTGCCCTGTGTGTGACTGTAGACTCACATAGTGTGTGTGTCACACACACACACACACACACACACACACACACACACACACACACACAGATAGAGATAGAGGGAGAGGATGCGAAAGAGAGAGCGAGAGAGACAGACAAGAGAAAGACAGAGAGAGAGAGAGAGGGAGAGAGGGAGAGGGAGAGGGTGCAAAAGAGAGAGAGAGAGGGAGAGAGAGAGAGAGAGAGGGAGAGGGTGCGAGAGAGAGAAGAGAGAGAGAGAGAGACAGGTGAGAGAGAGAGAGAGAGAGAGGGAGAGGGTGCGAGAGAGACAGAGAGAGAGAGAGAGAGAGAGAGAGAGAGAGAGAGAGAGACAGGCGAGAGAGAGAGGGAGAGAGAGAGAGAGAGAGAGAGAGACAGGCGAGAGAGAGAGAGAGAGAGAGAGACAGGCGAGAGAGAGAGGGAGAGAGAGAGACAGCTATCAGTCATGAAGCTCACTCCTGTCTGTCTTTTATACAAGCTGAATGTGGTCTGATAAATATTTGGAGTTTTGGGAATAATCTAGGAAAATTCGTCCAAGTCCGAGCCGACCCAAACTGACCCGACCCAAACTGACCGACCCAAACTGACCGACCCAAACTGACCCGACCCAAACTGACCCGACCCAAACTGACCCGACCCGTTCCACTGGAGCCCTGATACGCTTTACAAACCAAACAGCATCATGAAGAATAGAAATGTCGGGAATTATTTTTCATTTCCACAAGATACACGAGCACACGCCTCCGCTCCGAGACACGGAATATCCACGGGATTTAGAGATGGGAGAGAGATTAATGCTCAATTATTCCTGTTTTTATGTTTCTTTATCTTTATGTTGTTACTGTAGATAGATAGATAGATAGATAGATAGATAGATAGATAGATAGATGGTGTTTTACTTGGTACACTGGCTAACTGTGTAATTTTTATTTTTATGATTTATTTTGACAGATAATTTCCTTTCTTTTGCAAAATTATATACAAACACGTACAAAAAGGATCTGAGCGACTTCTATAAGGGCTGAATTGTGATGTCTAGACGACTGGGTCTGATCATCTCCAGAGCAGCAGGTCTGGTGGGGTGTTCCTGGNGTGTGCAGGGGTTAGTACCTACCAACGCTGGTCCAAGGAAGGACAACCGGAGAACCAGCGACAGGGTCATGGGCTCCCGAGGCTCACTGATGCGTGTGGGGAGTGAAGGTCCGTCTGCTCCGATCCTACAGAAGAGCTGCTGTGGCACAAACTGCTGAAAGAGTGAACACTGGCTCTGAGAGAAAGGAGTCAGACACACAGTGCAGCGCAGCTTGCTGTCAGAGTGTCCATGTTGAACCTGACCTCCACCGAAAGCTCCTACAATGGCCATGTGAGCATCAGAACTGGACCATGGAGCAGTGGAAAAAGGAGGCCTGGTCTGATGAATCACCTTTTCTTTTACATCATGTGGATGGCCGGGTGTGTGTGTGTGTGTGTGTGTGTGTGTGTGTGTGTGTCGCTTACCTGGGGAAGAGATGGCACCAGGATGCACTATGGGAAGAAGGAGAGCCGGCGAAGGCAGTGTGATGGTCTGGGCGATGTTCTGCTGGAAAACCTCAGGTCCTGGCCTTCATGTGGATGTTACTGTGACACGTCTCACCTGCCTAAACACTGCTGCAGACCAGGTACACTCCTTCATGGCAGCGGTGTTCCCTAATGGCAGCGGCCTCTTTCAGCAGGATGATGCTCCCTGCCTCACTGCAGAAATTCTTCAGGAACGGTTTGAGGAACATGACAAAGAGTTCAGGGTGTTGACTTGGCCTCCAAATTCCCCAGATCTCCATCCGATCGAGCATCTGTGGGATGTGCTGGACAAACAAGTCCGATCCATGGAGGACCCAGGACAGGACATAAAGGATCTGCTGGGGACGCCTTTATGCCCGAAGCCACAGCACAGATCTCATAGCTGTGTGTACATGTTCTAACCACTTTACTTAAACCTTCATAAGACTGACAGAGCCATGTTATAAACCTGCCATGACAGTTCTTTAGCAATGCTAGCATTATATAGTTTTAGACTTATATGTCATGTTAGCATCACGTTACATTCCGTGCTAATTTTTGCTGTTCATTACTTTGTGTTCGTTAGAGTAAAATTTCCTTTTTTTTTCTTTCTTTATTTTTTATGAGTACGTCTCAGAGGGCTTTAAAATTATATGTGTGTGTGTGTGTGTGTGTGTGTGTGTGTGTGTATAACATCTTATAAAATTTGTATATATTTATTTTCTTTCTTTAATCATTCATTTTTTGAGCAAATACTTTACTTAATTTGAAACTGACCCTTTTGTTTTTCCTGCTGTTTTTTTGTGCATAATTTAAATATTTAGTGTATTTAGTTTTTATATTTATTTAAATAAAAAAAAATACAAGCAATTTTATTTTAGGTTTTTAGCTTAAATAATTTTAAATTATTTCTGCCTTTTTAAGTTATATTGCACACAACACAAGAATAAAACAACAAACAAAAAAATAAATGTAAATTAAAAAGTATATTTATTTAGTTATTTATCTGTATTTGTTTTTATCATTTTTTAGTTATTTTAAAAAGGAATGTTTTCTTTTAATTGAAGCTTGTCATGGTAATGTTTGCAGATGTTTCTTTCTTTCTTTCTTTCTTTCTTTCTTTCTTTCTTTCTTTCTTTCTTTCTTTCTTTCTTTCTTCCTTCCTTTCT
>CM074969.1:580308-595686 GCA_037577455.1 Pangasius macronema | reverse complement strand
TTATCACCCAAAAACACGCAGAGTTTTCTTTATTCCCCTGATAAAAACAGCAGATTGAAATATGGATCTCAGATGATCATCAGTCGAGGGGTTTTTGGAGTCGAGCTCGGTGATATGAAGATAAAATATCTCCTTATAACGATAAAGTAAATCACGATACACTTTTGTGAGATATCGTACGTATCGGGATCATTTTTTAATTAACTATTATAAACTCTGGATGCAGATTAGATCAAATTTTGCATAGCTAATGCATTTATTTTCGTAAACATTAAATAAAAGTATCATTAAACTTTTTTTTGTTATCAAACCTATATATTGTGTCACATATCCATTCTTGGTTTTTTTTTGCAAATAATTTGTAAAGTAATGATAATTAGAAAGTGATTTACATACGCTGTTTTTAAATAAATGTTCACCGATTAAATATTTACGTTTTCAAACAGTTCACTCAGTAGATAAAAAGTAAAAAATGTCGGTCGCGTTGAAACATTTCACGCTTTTTATATATTTAAATCTAAAATGTAAATCATCTCCAAATCATTGAGAACATTATTGTAATTAAACATGAACTCCTGTAGCTCACTCTGGGCTTTCTTTCTTTGATGTGATTGGCTACGCGAGGAGCTCCGCCTAGCAACAAGAGAACTAACGCTCTGATTGGTAGATAGTTGCAGGAGGCGGTCCTCTCCGTCTGGTCTGTTGCTGGTACTGGTGTAGCGACGTTCTACAGATCATCGTGAGTAGCAGAGACGACTCTGATGTGTGTTTACAAACAAACGGCAATCACCTCGACCACGATGTGTAAATAAAGTTAGATTTACGGAGACTTTTGGGACGCTCTGTATGTAAGAACGCTTGAAATGAACACCAAGTTAGGAGAACTTCATTACGGCCGTGGACTCACAGCTAGCATGCGGCGCTCTCACTGCCACGGCCCGGGTTCGGCTCATGCTCAGTAAGTGATAAAGTACGCTACATGAGCACCGAGTGAAGTGAACTTAAATATACAAGCTTTGGGAGTTTACTCAGTCGATCCGGTCCAGCCAGCTCGTTAGGGTGGAAAGTTTTAGTGAATTTCTAGACTTGTTTATTTTATAAATTTTATTCCTAAAAATCGTAAAAAATGCTAATGTCAATAAAACAAGGAACCATTTAAGCGCTCTAAATTTTCTATTTACGTTCTATTTGTTTTATTGTGAAGAGAAATGGATATGCTTTTGCAGAGTTTCTGTAGAAAAGGACCTTGAAGATGTCGAGGATTTTTCGTAAAAAAGGAACCCGGGGTTCTGGAATAAAAGCAGGTTTGTGCTGAAACGTTTTGCCTGAGCTGTGCTCCTGCTGAAGTGTAAGTGTAAGCTCCACCTGTCCGCGTCCGCTCTGTTGTTCTCGCCTTTTACAGAAAGCTGCTTTGTCTCGTCGGTGTTGAAGGTCAGCGCAGGAGGAATGTGCCTCAGGAACGTTAAAGCAAAAGCTCCGAGTCTCCGACAGCCACGGAGGCGGTGCATTGTTTCTCTCTTTCAAAGCTCGGATACTCGGATCCCTGAGCCACTGAAGCATCCGGAACCTTCCTGTGAGTTTCACTTCACGGTTCTGAGTGGCTCTAATCAGAAGTTCAGCTCTGCTGGTTTGGTGATGCGACCGCACACGTCTTCTGCTTCAGCAGAGCAGCTCTGACTTTTACTCAACAGAAGGGAGAAGAGAGGCCTTCCTTACCGAATAATCACACACTCGTCACGTCTCTCACGCGTGTCTGAGCGTAATACGTGATTTCACGTGCGTTTCCTGACGATGTGATCACGTGAAAAATTCGGTGGAATATAAATGAAATGTATGAATATTGCATGAGAAAATAAATGAACTGTGTGTAAGATATAAAAAAACGAAAATGAAAACACACTCTACATGAGAGAAATGCCGTGAAAATAAAAAAACACACACTGCTTGGTGTTGGTGTGTGAATCTTACACTCGCTAATGTAGCTAATGTAGCTAATGTAGCTAACAAGGAATGAAATTAGCTCACACATTTATGCTAGCTAACAGTACATGAAATTAGCCATTCGTCTTGCGTATTGTAGTCACATTAATTCATAAAAAAACTAATTAAGAAAAAAAAATTTAAGCTACTAATAGGTTTGGTAGCTGCCTCGTCAGTTAGCTTCTCATTTGCATAAAGTTAAATAGCTATCAGTTGCTCCGCCTCCTGTTAATCACCAGCGTCTATCTCTTTAGCAAAGAACATTTTTATTCATTTATAGTTACGTTAAATGTAGTGGAACGGCAACAAAACTAAGTCTCAGAAGTGCGAAGCTGGAGCTCAGTATTCCGTCTCGGAGCGTTCCAGCTACAACGCTGGGAAAAAACCAAGATGGACGCCAGGTAACGCTGGTGATGTGAATCATATTGAAAATGAATTTCTCAGAAATCAGGCGTTTATCGCAGTGCAGCCAACGCCATGACTCACGAGTGCTATCGTTTAGCTAATTCTGCTCCTCGCGCATGCTATCGGAGCACGGAGATGATGCAGGAAGTCACGATGGCTGATAGCGAAAGCTGAAGTGTCTTTAACGCAAACATCCCACCCTTACCAAACTTTCAAACTTTCAAACTTTCATCCCCTTCTTTCATCCGGCTGCTATCAGGAATTACGGAATCCTCCCAAGCTGCCGTTAGCGGAGCTGCTGTCTGACACATTCCTCAAAACGCCTGTGACAGCCGGAGCGCCGAGGCTGATGGGAGGAGTCTGGATCTTATCGACCGCCGGCTATCGAGAGCCACAACAAGCCTCTTTATCTCACAGCAACACACACGCTCCGGCTACAACCACGACAAGAGAGAGAGATGGAGAGAGAGAGAGAGAGGGATAGAGAGGGAGAGATGGAGAGAGGGAGAGATGGAGAGAGAGAGAGAGAGGGATAGAGAGAGAGAGAGAGAGATGGAGAGAGAGAGAGGGGGAGAGATGGAGAGAGAGAGAGAGAGGGATAGAGAGAGAGAGAGAGAGAGAGAGATGGAGAGAGAGAGAGGGGGAGAGATGGAGAGAGAGGGGGGACAGAGAGAGGGAGAGAGGGAGAGATGGAGAGAGAGAGGGGGGGGAGGAGAGATGGAAAGAGAGAACGGGGGGAGAGGGAGAGAGAGAGGGTTAAAATTCCTTAGCTCTGGGTTACAGAGCATTCCGATTAAACTGACCAATAAAATGAGTTAAACAGCTGCTCCAGTGGCTGGGAATCTCAGACAGAGGGCTGTCAATCAAGCATGCTCATTTTAATATTAGGCCACACCCACTGAGTCAGACCGGATTAGATCAAACTCGATATTTTCTTTTATTCATTCAGACTTTGCTGGAAAAGTGACTTCAGCTTTATTTAGACTGGATTACTGAACACGCTACCGAACACACACACACACACACACACACACACACACACACACACACACACACACACACGTCCTTCCACTACACTACTGAACACACACACACACACACACACTCACACACGTCCTTCCACTACACTACTGAACACACACACACACACACACGTCCTTCCACTACACTACTGAACACACACACACACACACGTCCTTCCACTACACTACTGAACACACACACACACACACACACGCACACAACAACAACAGCAACAGTAGGGGAACTGAGCTGCAGCATGAGATTTTAATCACAGATATCTCGCGCTTTAGGACGCTGTCGTCGGCCATCTTTGATCGCAGTGGCGCTGAATTGGTGTCATTACGCCATCGAGCTCACGACCACGGACTCCTTTAACACGGGATTTCTGTCTGCGAAAGCAAAATCACACTGAAAATCATATAATATAAAGCCGCTTTACATCTGTGAATATTAAAGCACAGTTAGTGTGTGTCTGTGTGTGTGTGTGTGTGTGTGTGTGTGTGTGTGTTTAGCACATCCTCTCTGTCCAGAGAAAGGCACAGTGCATTTCTCCAATAAAACTCCATTACACAAACTGCAGAGCGACGGCGCCTCATCGTTTCAGCCTTATTAAAGTTAATCTCATCGACGTTTGAGTTATTTCTCGAGGATTGTAGCGGTTTAGCTCAACGTCTGCTTGTCTGCTCTTGTTGATTGGAGGTGTTGTTTTTTTTTTTTGGGAATCGAAAGCTCTGTTGCGCTACGGTGGGATTTTATGTCAGATTGTTCATCCGAGCAGAAACGGCTGCTGAGGGAGCCTCGCGATGCACCTCGTTTCCACGGATCTGGGTTTATGTTGCTGTTTCTCTGAGCCGCGCGTTCTTCTGTGTGATTATAAACATTATTCCACTTCACTGAGACGTAAAAAATAAAGATTTCAAGGTGCAGTAGCTTTAGCTTTTCTCTTATTGCTAATGAATCAAAGCAGGAGGGAATGCAGCAGGTCCAATACCGACTTCCTTTTGTTTTCTCGCATTTCTGTGGATGTTGTATCGTTACTCCACCGCTGGGAAATCAGCGCGCTCAGACGACAGAACGTCATAAACCATAACTCACATTCAGACGAGAAACGGCGCTGGACAGAGTCGCACCAGCATCCTTCACTCCCTCTGGCAGTCTCCACGGTACTTAGTTGCTAATTTGCATAAAGGTAAACTTATTTGCATAGCCACTGGTTGCTCCACCTCCTGTGACCTCAGCAGCTCTTATTGGCAAAGAGCTTCGTTTTTATGATCGTCTCCTGGACTTCATGAACGCCTGTCTTTAGCTCGTCTCGTCTTAGCAACAAGCTAGCTAAGTTAGCAAGTTTGTTAAAGTTTTAAAACATCAGTGAGACATGAAAATCATGATTTTTTTTAAAATGCGAGAAATCTCTCATTCATAAAACAACTAAAATCAAGCAGCAATACAGGGAGGTGGTGATTGATTATAATGAGCTAATTTGCATATTAATGTGTAATACACCAATCAGAGTACGGGAGTCCGTCTCACAGGAGATGCGTTCGGTTACAAATAATAATAATCGTCATGTAATAAATCGTATCGATGTAGCAACTTTTATTTTAAATCTCAAATCTCAAATCAAACAACAAATAAACGTAAAAAGGATGAAAATAAACCCGAAAATAAAAGATTAAAGATTTCAAAGTGAAGATAAAATGTAATAATTACAAAATAATCTACAGGCGTTACCTTAAAAACTCCTAAGGTTTATCACAGACACAAACAACAACAAACCTCTCGAGAAGGGTTTCAGAAGATCGGAGCGATGCGGCAGAGCTTTAAGCCTCATTAGCTAAACTGATACGATATGAAACTCAAACAGTTTCTCCGTAACGCGCGGAACAAGCTGCGTTTTATTATTGTTTTTTCTCTTATTAACTCGAAGAGAGAGAATAAAGAGACGCTGGTGAGGGAACGAGTGTTTACAGCTGCTGTAACGTAAGAGACAACAGGAACTCACTCGTTTCACTGACATTAAATGTAGCTATAAACGGATAAAAAGTATGACATTGTTCTTGAATGAATAACACGTTGTAACTGCTGGTAAGCTGCAGTGGTGTAAGAGGAATAAAACACTCAGGGTCGTGCTGTTAGAGGAAAGTAATCACTTCAGCGCGGTGACTCGCTTCATCTCACCATCACTGAAGGTTTAAAAGTTTAGATTCAACATTAAAAACCTTTAACAACTTTATTCTTCCTCTTTTCTTTCTTTTTTTTTTGCTGTGCTCGGCTCTTTTTCATCAGCACATGACGAGTAACTTTAATGGACTTTTAATAGTCACCGTGATTGTTACTGTAATTTTCTCTTCACAGATAAAGTGTGAACTGTGCATCAGAAGAAAAAAAGCTAAAATGCGTAGGACATTTATGCAAAACGGTTCATGAATAATTCATGAGCAGGCCGTCGTCGAGCTTCTGATACGGAAAGAAGACGTGATGATTACGGTGAGGGTTTCGCCGAGCAACACGGACCTGGCTATAGCTTTTACACACACACACACACACACACACACACACACACACACACACACTTCCTACAAACACCATGATCACCAACGTCAGAGATCGTAATGATGTTAGCGTTTGATTCATAAATATTGGCACCCTCGCCTTGTAAATTTGAGGGTGCAGCAGAGTATCAGTGCTGGAGGCGATCAAGCTGTGTGTGTGTGTGTGTGTGTGTGTGTGTGTGTGTGTGTGTTCCAGTCCGCCATTACAGAACATGCTGTCATCCATGTATTATTAGAATCTCGGCACTTCCTGTGCAGCGTCCTTCTCGTTTCTTTCCCTCGGGTCTTGGCTAGCTCTTCAGGGCCGAACGCTGGCGCGAGAATGACATTAAAAACAGAAAATCTTCTCCGTGTGAAATCTTTGACCTCGTTTCCTCTCGAGTGACCGCAATTCCCATCGCCGCTGCTCACGTGACGGGACGGGATTTTCGGGGGAACGGCACTTTCACCGTTTACAGCTTTAAAAAGACAATTAACAATGAGCTGCTATTGTGTGTGAAATGAGTTAGCTAATCGTTTTCTATTTTAGCGTCTGTTTAGAATTTTATCTCTGACGGTTCATTCACTTTTCACTCATTTAACAATTTCTGGAGCTGATTTGACGGACAGTTCACGCCATTGTGCTTCTTTCTTACGATCCTTATCTTCATTTTCATCACCAAAACATTGTACTCCGGCGTGCCGATGATCAGCGAGCCGATATTATACAATATTAAACATTCAGTAGAAACAGAATGAGAATGATCCACGTGATGAGCCTGGGCCGTAAATATGGGAGTTAACCTGCATTAATGACGGGCGACTTATTTTCGAATAAATTTATACGAGCATTGCATGTGAGTGCAAAAGTTTGCACACCCTCTCACTTCAAAATGGCTTTAGATCCGTCTAAAAAATTAAAATCCCCTAAAGGGTCATTTTTGAACCATATTTAACAATGTTTATTGTGTTTATTAATAAACTGCTTAATATGTTTTTCTTTATACCCATGAAAGGAAGATCTCTACACCTTCACCATCAGTAAAAACACCACGTTCTGTGAATATGCATGAATATGTTAATTAGAAACGCATATTAGTGACTGACTACGCTGCATTAACTAGAGGTGAACTCAGGTTCACTACTTTAGAAAGTACAAAAGTTTGTGCACCCTTCAGTGTTTAGGTTTGAAAAACTCGGCACACAGAAATGCTGCTCCGAGTGAAGGGCTTCTTCTTTAATAGTGTTTATTGTGTTAAAGGGGGCGGAGCTTAAGTAACATTTGATTAGCCAATCACAAATTATAAATATGACATCACCACCACTAGCGAATTTGGCCAGCTGTCAGGGAGATTAGCATTACATTAACTAGCTACTGTTAGTGCTAGCTTGGCTACTGTGGCTAAGATAAACTAGCACTTTATGCTAATCTTCCTCAAGCTTATATAGCCAAGCTTGCAACTGATTAATCAAATGTAACCCAAGCTCCGCCCCTTTCTTGACCTAGCATAATCTGGAAATAAGACTAAACTGGAAGAAAATGTGAAACAAATCAAGATGTTTTGATCAACGCAATACGGAGATGTTTTCCAGTCTGAGCAGATATCAGAAAAAATCCAGTGATATGATGGTAATTAATTTGCTGATATTTCACTCGGAGCTGTGTGAAGATTTCAGAGAGCTCAGCGAGCGAGCCGTGTTTTCAGAAGTGTCAGTTTCACCGCATAGCTTCGTAGTCATTCTCTTTCTTTCACTCTTTTTTTCTTTTAATTGATTAGCTGCGGGAACTGAGAAGCATTTAAGATGTTTAAAACATGTTAAAGACATCATTCATAAGCTGAAAAGTCTGCTTTCATTCATAAGCTGAAAAATCTGCTTTGAGATCACTAGCGATCATTAGCATCCAGAGGTGAGAGTCTGATCACAGAGGAGACGTCTCACAGAGAAGCATCCAGACGTGAGAGTCTGATCACAGAGGAGACGTCTCACAGAGAAACATCCAGACGTGAGAGTCTGATCACAGAGGAGACGTCTCACAGAGAAGCATCCAGACGTGAGAGTCTGATCACAGAGGAGACGTCTCACAGAGAAACATCCAGACGTGAGAGTCTGATCACAGAGGAGACGTCTCACAGAGAAACATCCAGACGTGAGAGTCTGATCACAGAGGAGACGTCTCGGAGAGAAACATCCAGACGTGAGAGTCTGATCACAGAGGAGACGTCTCAGAGAAACATCCAGACGTGAGAGTCTGATCACAGAGGAGACGTCTCGGAGAGAAACATCCAGACGTGAGAGTCTGATCACAGAGGAGACGTCTCACAACACGTTATGGTTAATAATACATTGTTTAACATTTCTTAAGGCTGATAAACAGTTAAAAACCTCACACTGAATCTTGCTTTAAATAGTTATTAAACACACACACACACACAGACACACACACACACACACACACACACACAGAGCTTACTAGGAGTAAACAGGTAACAGGTGTGTTCAGTAATCAGGTGAGTTGGACAGGTGTAAGGTCCGGACAGGATTCCGGTGTGGAGTTGTGGTGGATCCTGGAGCGGCAGCGGGTTCGGATGGACTTTATTCCTTCAGAATTCCGAGGTCGCTTTCTTTCACACATACGGTACATTATACATAGACAAGCCACAATAATGAATACCGGTGTTACACAGAGTCACACACAAGACGTCGAATCTTACTATCACAATTTATAAATCTAACGCTTTACAGATGTAGAGGTTTGTATGTCCTTCACTCTGCTGCTGTGAGAGAGTCCAGCCTGAAGACCGGCTCACACCGGGTGCATCGGGTCAAAGCCTCATTAAGCTCCTTTTTAAAAATCATTTCATTCCACAGCATCACTGCTAGTGTCACTTTGAGACAAAATCCTTTAAAATCACAAACCTCACTTTTTTCTACAAAGGCATCATGATTGTGTATCTGTAGCTGCATGGGAAAGCGTTTGTAGGGATGATACTCTTACACCGACGTGAGGGAACAAAACCAAACACACAACGGACAAAATCAACAGAGCGAGCGGCTCGAGAGCAGAATTAGCAGAGCGAACGCTTCTTTAGGGTCTCGGCCCTCTTCAGGACAGTTTGGTTGTTTTGTTCAGTCTCTGTTTTGTTCTTCTATTCCGTTATACACACTTAGTTCTGCTCCGCTAATCTGATTGGTCGAGCAGCGTACCAAGAGTGTTTATATTTCCTGTAAGCGCACTGAGACTATCACGGTGTGTATCGCTCCACTCGTCTGTGTAAATTTCCACTTCCTATTTCAGAACGGTTACTACAGCAGAGTTAGTGACATCATCAGCGGACAGGGCGAATGATATATTTTTCATGAATAGAATTTTTGACTTAAAATATGAACGCTCGTCAGATGAAGATGAAAAGACGAAGGGAAGCCAATTTCACCAGAAGCGTCTTTAACAGAAACGTACAAATCAGTGTCAGCTAGCTAGCCAGCTAGCGAGTGTAGCTTCTTCTGGATCTATTGTCCTAGTGGAGCAAAAATAAACAGAATATTTGGCCATATCGTGTCTGAAATGTCACTTACGCCTTCGCTGAGTCACAGCCGATATTATATCGGTTAATTATAATCCGCTAGAGCGATGTCCTTTCCACACTCAGGGACATTTATACAGGACGCTAGTCATGCTCACTCTGAGTAGCTGAAAGGGGGTGTGGCTGAGAGAGGGTGTGGCTGAAAGGGGGTGTGGCTGAGAGAGAATGTGGCTGAAAGGGGGTGTGGCTGAGAGAGGGTGTGGCTGAAAGGGGGTGTGGATGAGAGAGAGTGTGGGTGAATGAAGATGTGGCTGAAAGGGGGTGTGACTGAGAGAGGGCGAGGGTGAGAGAGGGTTTGACTGAAAGGGGGTGTGGCTGAGAGAAGGTGAGGGTGAGAGAGGGTTTGACTGAAAGGGGGCGTGGCTGAGAGAAGGTGAGGGTGAGAGAGGGTTTGACTGAAAGGGGGCATGGCTGAGAGAGGGTGAGGGTGAGAGAGGGTCTGAGTGAAAGGGGGTGTGGCTGAAAGGGGGCGTGGCTGAAAGGGGGTGTGGTTGAGAGAGGGTGTGGAAGGGAGTTTGGATAAAAGCGCTGCTGCTATTTTTCCTGACAGCAGCTCAAACAGAAACGTAGCTAAGACACACCCGGCGTGAATAGACTGAGGGCGTGACGTGACGTGACGTGACGTGACGTGACGTGACGTGACCTTTGATGTGATGCATCCGTTGTGAATTCAGGGTAAGGAATCTTGTTGAAGTGAGCTGTAGGATATTTTCTGGGGATGTTAATCTGTATATCATACACACATCCTAAACCCTTTTCTGTGGCTGTGAAACCTGACGTGAGTCATCACTGGCGAACCGGCGTGGATGGAGACGTGCCTGCTGTGGGTGTTCCTGAGGTGTAAAAGTGGCAGTGTGGTGAAAGTGAAGGTGTGATAGGAGGTGATGTTTGGAATAAATGATGATACGATGAGTTGCTGATTTTCTAGAGATTCAACAGAACAGTACTGACACTGAAAGATGTTTAAAATTTAAGGAATGTTCGGATGGAAACGCACACACACACACACACACACACACACACACACACACACACACACACACACACACACGCACACACACACACACTCTGCAGGGCTAAATTAGTGTGCACACACTTCACCTTGTCTGTCATGCTGAAACAATAATGAGCCATTGTGCTCGTGACTGAACCCTGCCGTGAAACTTTCATGAGCTCTGACTTCAGGTCTCTAAAATCTAAAAAAAAAATCAGGTGACTCTCCGTATCATCATGGAACCAACCCGCGGTTCCTCAGTCGTCAGTGTGATATCTGCAACTTCACCACAAACAAACACACACTACCGATGCTCGAGGGACAGCGCGGCGTTTGATCACACTCTGCTACTCCTGCTCTGATGCAGCAAAGTCGTCTTTTTAGTGACTGTATTGTTCTGGTCCTTCACCTTCATCTCAGCTCTCTGCACACGGTGCCAAAACTTCCTGCTCCAGTGGCAATCGTTCCAATTCCAGAACGAATAGCACTTGGGGGGCGGGGTTAACAGCAATAGTCTTTACTGATTGGTTAAACCAGCCATGTCATGTCATGTTTTGTTACATTTATTTAACCTACACGGAAGGAGTCTCCAGTGTTAGCACTTTGCTATGACTAGAGGAATGAAACACTTTGGGGATGTGCTGTTAAAGCAGAAGCTACAACTAAACAAAAGGTTCCTCAAAAGTTCTTCAGATGATTTAGGGTTGTAGCTTTCTAAAGAGGTTCTACATGGAATCTTTTCTTTCTGTGAAAGGGAACCCCCTGCTGTAAGGCTCTGCATAAATAAGAACTGACCCCAGCAGGACAAAATGAAGAACCAGTTATGATGCTACACTCTTAGCAGATTTTGAATCCTGAAGGGTTCTTCAGTTGTCCCTCCTGTAGAACCCTAAAATATTCTATATAAGACCTAACAGCAGAGTATTTTCTCATCAGAACAGGATCCGAGTAGAACCCTTCACTGTACAGAAAAGGTCAAATCTGAAACCCCTAAGAGTTCCTGGTGGACGCCCTAAAGGTTCTATATAGAACCACTCAACAAAATGATTCTCTGTTAAAAAGGCTAATAGAACCCATTTATTCAGCTAAGAACCTTCAAATATTCAAAGAATCATTATACAGCACTATTTTCTCTAAGTGTGTAGTGATGTCAGTTCAATAGCTTCAGTCTCTGTACACTCTGATGCACTTAATGGTTCTTCAGCTCCACCTCTGGAGGAACCCTTAAAGGTTATCTGTCGGACCCTACAACAGAATGTTTCTTCATTTTACAAGGTTAAGAACCCTATGAAGAACCATTTTTTCTTAAAACATTTAAAACTCTTAAGGGTTGTTTGGTTTTCTTTCAGAGGAACACTTAAGGTTCTATGAAGAATCCTACAACACAGTGGTTCTCCATCAGAAGAGGATCAAAATATAACCATTTAGTATAACCCTCTTATTTATCCTAAGACTCTTGAGAAACATTATTTCTAAGATTGTACATTCTTGGAATAAAGGGTCAACTCTGGAACCCTTAAAGGTTATTCAGTTGAACCTCTGTGAGAATATCTGAAGGTTCTATGTAGAACCCTATGTAGAACAGCATGTTTACCTGTCAAAAAGGGTGCTAGAATCATTTTAGGAGGCCACTAACCCTTAACTATATAAAGAACCTATATAACTATATAATGTGCTTTAATCTGTAGAAAACAGCTCTGTATACACACTTAGAAAATGTAGAACCTTTAAAGGTTCTTCAGTAGACCCTCTGGGGGAACCCTTAAAGATTCTATGTAGAATCCTACAACAGAGTGCTTTCCCCATTGGAAAAGGAGCCAAGTAGAACCTTTATTTACCCAGTGAACACGTAGAAAACCACTGAGGAACCCTTTTGTTCTTTAGAGTATACACTCATGTGGAAGAAAGTGAAATCTGGAACTCTTAAGGGTTCTTTGCTTGTACCACGTGTGTAAACCTTAAAGGTTCTCCTACAAACAGAGTTGTTCCCTATCACCAAGGGTTCCAAGTAGAACCCATTCTTTTGCAAGCTAAGGCCCTTAATCCTCCAAAGCACGTTTTTAGGATCCATTTGTTTTCTACGTCTGTAGCTCTGATTAAAGTGTGTGCTGAATGTAAACATCTGTTCAGTGAATAAATGTTGTGAAATCATTTTGATTTATTTAGAATTAATATTTCAGAGTTGTTTTAATGCCACTGATGATGTTCTATAATGTTCTGCGTTTCTCAAAGTCGAGCCTCGGGGCACAATCATCGTCTCACAGCCGCTGTAGGGTTTTTCAGAGCGAAGCAGAACCCGAGCCGTGGTGGAATACTAATCAGGCCGCTAATCTCTCCCAGTGGTTAATTAGGATTCTGGAGAACAAAAAAGCCGTCACCTGCTTGATTGAAGTGCTGATCGCTGCGTGTAAGTGTTTGACTTGAATGACCCGAGTTAAAAATAAGAGCATGGAGCACCGAGCAGGCGGGGTCTAAACACGGCCTGTCCGTGCCTTTATTAACCAAAGAGTGTCGTAATCGTTTTAATCACTTCCTGTTTAAAGTAAGTTGGGCTTCAGGGAAAAATTAAATCATGATAAGGAAGGAAAAGAAACGCCACATGTGCTTCGTTTGGAGATTCGTTTTGTTTTAATTGTAATTTTCATATGAATTCTATGCTGATGATGTGATACTGATCATCGCATCGCATTGCAGAGGATCACAGCGCAGGAATTAGATCAATGTTCTCAACAAGCCTTGGACACCAGCTTCCCTTTCATCCGCCTTTCTGACTCAAATACCTCGAGAAGCTCGTCTGAGTCAGTGGCCTCGACCCGCACTACAGGGAAAAGAGATGCTAAGCGACGGAGAAAACACACGAGTCAAAGACGATCTGACGGCAAATGAAATAAAGGAAATCCACAATCAGATATAAAGGTACCAGACTCTCCCTGTCCTTGTTGATAGGACGGAACCATCAAGAGCACATCTTCTGTACCTTTAGATTCTATCCTAATTCCTGTAAAAGTCATGTAAGATAAATAATCTGACCTTCAGGACCTTAAGCTTTACTCCATACACACACTCTAATAGAGAACCCCTCTGCTGTAGGATTCTACAGAGAACCTTTTAAGGGTTCCCACAGAGAGACAACTGAAGAACCCTCAAAAGTTCAAAATGTTCTAAGATTATGTGCAATGTGTTGCTTTCTACAGACGGCACTCTTAAAAAGGGTTCTTTAAAAGGTTCTGAAGGTTCTACTTTGGAACCCCTTCTGATAAACACTCTGTTGCTGGGTTCCCCAGAGGCACAACTGAAGGACCATTAAGAGCATACAAAGTGTTTTCTATAGACTGAGATACGCTAACCCACATAACTACACTCTTAGGGAAAAAATGGGTTCTCTGATGGTTCTTTGTATAGTTGAAGGTTCTTAAAAGGATTCTAGTGCCTCCTGTGATAAGAGACATTCTGTTCTACTGTTCTTTACCCTTTATTCCAAAATTATACACTCTTATACAAAAGGATTCTCCAGGGTGCGTATGGGTTCTTCACATCCAAAAATGTTGTACTTGGGTCCAAGTACACTCTGCTGTAGGGTTCTACATAGGACATACAGTAAGGGTTCCCACAGAGGAACAACCAGAGAACCCGTAAGAGTTTTAAAGAGTGTATACAACTCTACAGATTGAGGCGTTACCTGACACTGCACTCTGAGGTTCTTAACTTCAAAAAAGGTTCTATATTGGAGCCCTTATTATGGAGAACCACTCTGTACATAGACTCTTTAAGAGTTCTCAACTCTAAGGAGAGAAACAACTGGAGAATTACATGCTGTTCCTGTAAGGCTAAGGCTAGTTAACCTACAGAACTACAGTCTTAGGGAGAAAGTTCTGCATTTTTGAAGAGCGTAGTACACTGAGTTCTTCAGTTTGTTCTTCTGGGAGAACCCTTAGATATTTCATTCAGAACCCTATAACAGAGTGTTTCCTGCCTGGTACAGTTTGGTACTTTAATTTCTGAGAGTGTGTGTGTGTGTGAGAAGGCAGAGTGAACTCACACCCCACGGCGTTCCTGGGATTATCTACGAGGAATACGAGAAGGACCCATGATGGATTCACCTTAATTAGCCTTTAATTAAAGAGCTTGTGCAAGTCTTATTGGCGCGAGGTGAAGGAATGCGCATGTGCTTTTGGTGATTAAATAATAGACGAGACGTAATTAATAAAGTACAATTCATTAAAAAGTCATGAGGAGAGTACTGCACATCACCGCTGGACAACAAGTCCCAAAACGTGTTAACTGTCCAATCACACGGCTGAACGCTGGTGATGTCATCAGGGAGAAACTTCATTAATCCTGCTCTCTAAGTGTACGTGTTTTTGTGCAAGTGACAAAACAAAAATATGCTATGAACGAATAATTAGCTAATGAGAACAAAGAAATAAGATGGGTTTGTATTTTTTAAAATCTTGTTAGGCAAAAAAAACAGAATTTGTTTAAATAATTAAAATCAAATGAACTGATAATAATTATTTTTTGATAATAAATGTAACTTAGCCACCAAAGCAAACACACAGCTAGCAACAGCAGGAAAGCAAAGCTATGTAGCTAGCTCAGGCCAAGAAACACAGTGTGTGAGGCATACCTGAGTTAGCTAGCTAGCTCCAGAAGCTAACTTTAGCTAACAGATGTGTGGAGTGTCATAGCAACATCAAGAACTTTTTTTGATTGATTTTTCAACAAAAATGGTTCTAGCAACAAAGTGAGCACTGATGCTAGCTAATGCTCATTTAAATTAAACTGCATTATGGAGGTGTTTTTGATTAAAAATAATAACAACTATGAAGGAATTTATGAGTCAAAATCCCTTGAATGTTTG
>CM074969.1:548979-559630 GCA_037577455.1 Pangasius macronema | reverse complement strand
GTGTGTGTGTGTGTGTGTGTGTGTGTGTGTGTGTGTGTGTTGCAGTGTATCCGTGAGGGTGTGTGTTCCAGTCTCTCCATGACAGTGTGTGTGTGTGTGTGTGTGTGTGTGTGTGTGTGTGTGTGTGTGTGTGTTGCAGTGTATCCGTGAGGGTGTGTGTTCCAGTCTCTCTGATGTTAAGTGTGACTCTCAGTAAGCAGTGAAGCTGTATAATATCCGGTGTGTCTCAGCTACGCAGTAATTTTTCACAGTGCGTGTCAGAAAGACGGCGATGAAATTCCACTGGCTGTATAATCAGTGATGAACCACAGCCGTGACTCATTACCTGTCCTTTCTTCTCTCTCTCCTTTCTGCATTTTCTTCTCCTGCTCTCATGTAGAAGAATAGGTTCTGTATTTTTCTATTTTGTTTTCCAGGAACACCGCGATGGCATTTCATTCACACCGGAGCCGAAGTCATCACTATGCATATTACAAAGCTCTCTCCTCAGCGAAGCCCAGATTAGAACCCTGTTCTGCCGTGTCCCTTTGATCCCACACACTTAGCAAACAAATTTGTGGATCATATTGCCAATAGGAGCGTTTAATGCAGGTTTGTTTGCGTCTCTTCATCAGAATGATGTGCTGAATTTCAGAGCAGGCCGCCTCGCTGACATTTGCAGCCGACGCTCGCTATACAAATGCAAATGTAATCTTCACGTCCTCCTCGAGCTCCTAATTGTTCCCAGCTGCACCCCAGGCTTTGGGATAAAACTCAGTATGAGCTTAAATTAGATCTCGAGATCATTTATTCATCTCCGTCTTATCGTTTAACCATTTGTGGTGCAGAAGGATGCAGGTTCACGTCAATCCAGTATGAAGGCGCCGCCATTTTAGGATGAGCGAAGGCCTTCTGGGTAGTGTTGGGGAAATACACAGCAAAAAAAAAGCTATCTTAGCAAATATTTGAATATTTTGCTTTATTAAAAGAAACAATAATAATTCATCTTTGTAATAAATATTTTTATAATGATAATTTATACAATTAAGAAGTATTAGACACACTCTGTGAGTACTATAAAGTTCTATCTCCTATTAGTGAGCAAAAGCTAATCTAGGGAGTCAAAGCTAAGCTAGCAATTGAAGGCTAACCAAGCACCTGAATACTGAACTAGCCTAGGCAGTAAAAGCTAATCTAGCATGTGTAAGATAATCTAGAGAGTGAAACTTATCTTAGCCAGTAAAATGGAACATAGATATTAAAAAGTAACCCAGTGATTATAAGCCTACATAGCGAAGGATGGCTAACGTAGCAAACATAAGCTAATGTAGCAAATGACAGCTAGTCTAGTGACTGAAAACTAACCTGAAAGCTAACAAGCAAGTAAAAGATACTATCATCATCATCACCATCATCATCATCATCATCACTATCACCATAACTATCACCATCATCACCATCATCATCATCATCGTCATCACCATCATCATTGTCATCATCATCAATATCATCATCATCATCATCAATATCATCATCATCATCATCATCACTAACAATCAGATCTTTATGCCTCAGAGCTTCAGCAGGAGGAAACCCGGCTCCTCAGCTTAATCTGCAGCCACGTCTAATTTATCCCTGCGCCTGGTTCATTAACGAGATGTCCGCGTGCCCTAATTAATCCTTCAGATGTGTCACGATTCTGATGTTTACATGCAAACAAAATCTCTAGCAGCGCCACGCTACACGCGGCTAATCAGGAATTAAGTGCAAAGCTTTTTTTTAATGACAGTAATCAGTGAGGTCTGGGATAAACCGCGCCTCTGAGCAAACGCACGCTGTGTTACAGTGAGGAAAACCAACAAGCCGGATTTAATGTCATCTTTTTTTACTCTTTTTCAAGTACATGCTAGTTTAAAAAGTCTTTCAATACTGCTTGCATGAGTGTCACTGAAAATAGATGACTCCTCGTGTCCGTCGCACGTGCTGCGCACTTTCATTAAGAGCCAATCAGAATCCAATTACGGCCCCTATCGCTGCCAATTAAAGCTGTTTGCATTTAAACGCTACTGTAGGGTGAAATATTTCCAATCACCGCAACGCTTCATTATCGCTCAGTCAGAATCGGCCGACGGAAAATGAAGTCTGGCATGCTGGGGGTTTGAAATCCACACTTCCTGTTTTCCCTGGAGTCTATTTACCATAAACTCAGAGAGCATGGAAATGAGCAAAAATCCATTAATACTGCAGCTGTGAGACAGACAGAGGCCTCGGCGCTTATAAATAACTTCGAATTTGTACAAACCAACTGGTGCTGAAAGTTCTGCTGGGTTGTAACGAATCGTGATACGATCGAGAAAAATAAAAACATCAAAGATGACAAAACAGAAAGAACTGAATGCACGTCTGAAAGAGTTTCATACATTTCAGCGTGTGGTTTAGTTCAGTATTTCGTACACTTCGGTATTTTTGTACATTTTATTATTTCGTGCATTTCAATATTACAGATAGTTCGGTACTGCGCACACTTTAGTGCTGAATGGACAGTTTAATTATTTGTACTGTTTTAGTATTTTGTACACGTCACTGTTTTGTACATTTCAGTCATTTTTACATTTGAATACGTTTGTGTAATTCAGTATTGCATAGAGGTCAGGATTTCACACAGTTCAGTATTTTGTATTCTGTAATGCAATCGCTTATTAAAAGTTATTTACACAGAATGCTAAAGAGATCGTAGATGAGCAATATGCTCAATGCTAACGCTGTGAAATGCCTGCTGAAAGCTGATTGGCTGATGGAACTGATTCTTTTTTTTAATAACCCAGAAATCCATATCCAGATTTGTCCAGTGGTGCAGTACACCAAATTTCAGCTCCTGAGAAAAACCTATTAAATGTGTAATAATAATAATAATTATATCAATGACACGTTACTGATTACTTCATGTAACTAATTAAAATGAAATTTGTGTCGAATTGGTTTATGGCATTTATTTTGTTTTCCAAACTGCATTTCCCTCATGTCATTTATAAATGTCACAGTTCCACTGAGGGATAAATAAGATTAAAGCGCGGGTTCAGGATGGCGACGGTGCCCTAGCCTCAGACCCATAAGCACAGGGTCACAGGTTCACGCCTCAGTGTGCTTCAGGGTCTGATGGCACTCATCCTCTCCGTCCTCCGCCACGGCCTCCGTGAGAAACCTCCAAATCCCCAAATCATGATGGAAAAAAAACGACATGTTATGAAAGTTTTCACTTTTGGGGAATAGATGACTTTCAGTGATCTGTTCAGTGACAAATGGTTTGATCCGTCACTGAAATGGTTCTGTCTGAAACTTTCATTCTTCAAAGAAAAAAGATTGGCCGACTTTAGAGAAGCATTACAGCATTAAAACAGTGTGTTATCGACATTTATACGCTTTAATCCAGGAACATGAAAATCACTGCAAAATAATTACCTTAATATTCTGTAGTGAAAAGTGAGGAACCATGAGCACGTCCCTGCAGGTTCAGACGTCCGGCTCTCTGGTCGTGGAACGACATAAAGTAGGAGTGCAATGTTCTCTATATTTTGGTATTTCATACACTTTAGTATTGTGCATTATTCTGTAGAATTCAGTATTTTGTACACTTTGCTATTCTGTACACTTAAGTATTCAATCAAGTTAAATAAATATTCAGTCCAGTATTCCATAGAGTTCAGTATTTTGTACACTTCAGTATTCCATAGACTTCATTTTTTTTTCTTCAGTATTCCATAGAGTTCAGTATTTTGTACACTTCAGTATTCCATAGAGTTCAGTATTTTGCTCAGTATTCCACAGAGTTCAGTGTTTTGTTCAGTATTCCATAGAGTTCAGTGTTTTGTTCAGTATTCCATAGAGTTCAGTGTTTCTTACACTTCACTATTCCATAGAGTTCAGTATTTTGTACACTTCAGTATTCCATAGAGTTCAGTATTTTGTACACTTCAGTATTCCATAGAGTTCAGTATTTTGCTCAGTATTCCATAGAGTTCAGTATTTTGTTCAGTATTCCACAGAGTTCAGTATTTTGTTCAGTATTCCACAGAGTTCAGTATTTCATGGAGTACACTGTTTGATACAGAGCCCTCAGCTGATCATGGGTTATTATTTATACAGTCGATAGTCATAGGTAGCTGTGGGAATGAGTTTTCCAGTGCACTGTACACAGTGCTGAACAGATCTGATGTAGAGAGCGGTGTGATGAGGAACATGTAAGAGACCTGAAGAACATCATGTGTTGATATATAGATAGTGTATAATTGATGTGATGTATAACTCCCCAAACCCCAAACCCCAAACCCTCACCAGTGGAGGGAAAACCACAGATCATTTAGCAGAATAAAAAATAAATAAATAAATTATTCACCCAAAAGCAGCTGTAGTCTTCTGAACACCTTCAACACGCAGCATCAGGAGCGAGGTTATTCCCAGGATTCCCAGGATTTCAACCAGAAAATCTCCTGGAGATTATCGTGTCTCCGCTGTGGGAGAGGAACGTGTGGACATGTTTACAGCAGACGCTTTTTTATTTCTCTTTAACGTTGTATATTTTAGCATCAAGTAAAATGGCGCCAATGTGATGAGCTTTATATCACTTTTTATCCCATTATCCATCAAGAGCTTTTTAATCAATTTACTCTTTCCATAAACTACTTCATCTTCTGTTTTCTTTTCATTTATTTATTTATTGCCTAATTTATTAGTTTGTAACTCGACACCGTTGTGAATGACCTCTCGCCCTGCACGGCGTTTAAATAAATGAAAAATAAGAGGTGAAGGTGATGAAGTATGACGTGTGCTGTCGTCTCGGCTCTGCTACTGAGCCTGACAGCTCGAGAAATCCTCTGTTTGTTTGTTTGTTTCTTCCCACATCATCACAGGAACATTAGAAGTCTCGGTCATTGCCTCTTACTTAATTTCCCAAATCTAATCAATGGCGATTGGATTAGAACGCTAAATATATATAAATATATTATATATAAACCCCACAGGAGCGTGAGCATCTCTCACCATCAAACCACCAGACGCTCACAATTATTCACAGCAGACATTGTGTTTCTATCGACCGAGCCGGGGAAAGATCATCACTAGCTAGTGAGGTAAGTGTGTGTGTGTGTTTGTGTGTGCCAGTGTGTAGTGTGTGTGTGTGTCAGTGTTGTCTGTGTGAGAGTGTTGTGTATGTGTCAGTGTATTGTGTACATGTCAGAGTAGTGTGTGTGTGTCAATGTGTTGTGTTGTGTGTGTGTCAGTGTGTTGTGTATGTGTCAGAGTAGTGTGTGTGTCAGTGTGTTGTGCGTGTGTCATTGTGTTGCATGTATGTCAGTGTGTGTGTGTGTCAGTGTGTGTGTCAGTGTGTTGTGTGTTGTGTACGTGTCAGAGTGGTGTGTGTCAGTGCATGTGTGTGTGTGTGTGTTGTGTGTGTCAATGTGTTGTGTGTCAGTGTGTGTCAGTGTGTTGTGTGTGTGTGCCAGTGTGTTTTGTATGTGTGTTTTGTGTGTGTCAGTGTGTTACATGTGTGTCAGTGTGTTTTGTGTGTGAGTGTGTTACATGTGTGTCAGTGTGTTTTGTGTGTGAGTGTGTTGCATGTGTGTCAGTGTGTTGTGTGTGTGTCAGTGTGTAGCATGTGTGTCAGTGTGTTGTGTGTCTATCAGTATGTTGCGTGTGTGTCAGTGTGTTGTGTGTGTATCAGTATGTTGCGTGTGTGTCAGTGTGTTGTGTGCGTGTCAGTGTGTTTTGTGTGTGTCAGTGTGTTGCATGTGTGTCAGTGTGTAGCATGTGTCAGTGTATTACGTGTGTATCAGTCTGTTGCATGTACGTCAGTGTGTTGTGTGTTGCGTGTGTGTCAGGGTGTTGTGTGTGTATCAGTATGTTGCGTGTGTGTCAGTGTGTTGTGCGTTGCATGCGTATCAGTGTGTTGCGTGTGTGTGTGTGTGTCAGTGTGTTGTGTGAGTCAGTGTGTTGTGTGTATCATTATGTTGTGTGTGTTTACAGATGCAGGGCTAAAGGCTAATCATACACTGCATACACTTAAACATTCTGTAGTGTTCTGTATTTTGTAGATTTCAGTATTTCATACGGTTTAGTGTTTTAGACGGTTTAGTGTTCCGTATAGTTCAGTACTTCATACATTTCAGTATTTTGTAGATTTAAATATTCAGCAGAGGCCGATATGTCATACAGTTCCGTATTTTCTATAAAATGTATATAATGTATTTCATATGATTCAGATTTTCTTATACTTTGGAATTTCTTATAGTTTACTATATCGTAAAATTTCGATAGTTTGTATAGTTTAGTATTCCATACACTTTACTGATGCATACACTTTACACACACATGCATCACCAGCTAGTGATGTATGTTTTATTATATATATATATATCCATAGGTAAAGTAGCTATGAGAATGATTTCGCCAACTTCGCTGATGCCGATAGACTCGTACAGTAACGTGCAGAGATCAGTAAGTACCAGGCACTCCGCTGTAGGTCTTATTGATGAGATTACACACGATTTGTGGCATGAGCACACTTGAAGGTCGACTTCATCATCATAAAGTAAATCGTTAAATTATTCTCGGCAGAAGTTGCGTTTCTCTCGACTGAGCCTAGCTGGTGATGTATGTGTGTGTCGGTGTATTGTGTCTGTGTTTGTCACATTCACATGATGGAGAAACGTTAGCGAGTGTATCTCAGATCCATCACTCGCTACGTGTTAATAAAAACTCCAGGACAGATGCAGGGCTACAGGCTAATTCAAACACTCGGAAGTGTATTTATCGTGAGTGTACCGGTGTGCGAGTGCGTATTCTGTCTGTGTTTGTCACACTCCTTGCAGACATTACAGACATTAGCATTCGCACGTTCACCTCAGGGAGATCTTCAGCACACTCCTAAATCACTAGCTTTAGCAAAACAGACACAAAAATAAATAAATAAAGACATGATGAAAAGTAGGTGCTAACATCACACTTTCTTTCACCTCAGGAAACAGTCTAAGTATCTTGTTTATTGTGTTTTGAGTGCAAGTGTGTTCTTTAAGACAGAAACTACGCTAACCATTAGCATCACACTTTATCATCAGGCACTATTTTTAGCAGCTCAATTTTTGCTCTTTTACTAGCACTAGCATTAATCATAACACAACCCATTTAATCTAAGTGTGTGTGTGTGTGTGTGTGTGTAGTTTTTATCCCATTCCAAACAAGCTAACATGGCAGGGTAGCATTCTTAGCAACTTTGTTATTGCTCCTTTTCCACTTAAAGCCTTAATCATAACAGACTTTAAAAAGGCTAAATGCTAATATAAACACTCAAGATTTAATTAAATAAGACTTTTGTTTTTGTTTGTCACGCTCACCATCCAGACTGGCTATGATGGAAATTACACTAAGCATTAGCGTCACACTTTTCCCTCAGGAATAATTTTTTTTTAGCAGGTCAATTTTTCCTTCATCACTAGCAGCAAAAGGACTAAACACTAATGCTAACACCCAGGACCTCATTTAATGCGAGTGTGTGAGTGTGTTCACACTCCTGACAGGCCATGAAGAAAGGTCTATTAGCGTTAGCGTCAGAGTTTTCCCTCAGGATACATTTCCAGCAGCTCCTTATTCCTCCATCACTAAGTCTAGCCTTAATCATTACGGCTAGTGCTAACTACAAGTGAGTCATTTAATGTGAGCATACATGTGTGTGAGTGAGTTGTGTCTGTGTTTTTCTCTCTCTCACACACACAATCCTGGCAGGCCATTAATCAATGTATGGCAAGCGTTAGCATCATACATTTACTCTGTTGTTAAGAAGAAGCAGCGTTGCTAGTTGCTCTATTATTTCTAAAGGACGACCTTTAGACTTAACCATAATTTAGCAAATAAAAAAAGGGCTAAAAGCAAGAGCTCTTTTAATTTATGTGTGTGTGTGTGTGTGTGTGTGTGTGTGTGTGTGTGTGTGTGTGTGTGTGTGTGATTCCATTGATAGTTTATGCTAAGAATTAGCGTCACACTCTTCTCTCAGGAAATATTTCTAGAGTCTTGTTTATTGAGTCTTGACTATAATGGAGAAAAAATACTAAATGCTAATGCTAACAACAACTCTGTGTGTGTGTGTGTGTGTGTGTGTGTGTGTGTGTGTGTGTGTTCATCATGGATGAATCATGGATCATGATGGAATTATGCTAAGTATTAGCGTCACACTTTTTTCTCTCAGGAAACATTTCCAGTGTCTTGTTTGAGTCTTGACTAGCTATAATAGCTATAAATGTTAAATATAATGGAGGAAATATGCTAAATGCTAATGCTAATCCCCAGACTGGCGAATATGAAACGTGTGCTAGGTATTAGCGTCACAATTTTACCTCAGGTTTCATTAATGTGAGTGAGCGAGCGAGCGTGTGTGTGTGTGTGTGTCTGGTACAGTTGGACTTGCTGGTGCAGCTACCAGGTAAGCGTTAGCGCCACATTTTTCCCCTCAGGAAAAGTTTTTTTATCAGCTCTGCTTTTGCTGTATCATTATCCTTAGACTTTGGTGTGTGTGTGTGTGTGTGTGTGTGTGTGTGTGTGTGTGATCTGTCTGTTTCACACTACTGACAAGTGACAGAAACTATGCTAAGCATTAGCATCACAATTTTACCTCAGGATATGAAACACTCGGGACAAAAACGACAGAGTAATCGGAATCGGAATCGGAAACCACACACACACACACACACACACACACAGTGTGTGTGTGTGTTCGTGCGCGTGTGTGTGTGTGTGTGTTCTGTCTATGGAACATGTTAGTGTTAAACAATTACCTCAGGAATTATTTCTAGCTGCTCATTTACTGAATAACTTTAATCGTAATGTAAGATGAAAAAAGAGTGTTTAAAAGCTAAAGCTAACACACGGGAACTTGTTTATATTGAGTGTTAATGTCTTTGAACTAGTCGATTCACAAATAAACAAATAAACTAAATAAAAAAATTGGTGTAAAGGTATGTAATAACGATAGTGTCACTAGCATTAGCCTTAATCATACGCATGACAAATGAAGCAACAAAGGCTAAAAGCTAACGCTAACACGCGGGAATTGATTAATCTGGTTAAGCTATAGATTGAAACCATCATCAGAAGTCTCCTTGAAGGAAGGTGACCTGTCTCACTCGCTTTTCACTCTCATCCATCAAACGGACGAGAGAACGAGTGATTATCTTCACTGAGGAAAAAACAAACACTAAATACTTCACTGCTTTATAAAACACGGCTGTGTTACGAATAAGTAACTATGAAAATGAACTTACCGGTGCTTCTGCAATCGCTTATTGTTTAAAATTTCTTTGCTAGCTAATTATTAGCTGATTCAGAATTGATTGTTTGTATGAATCGAAATCGGGGGCGGGGCTAACGGTAGAGCTGAACAGATGATGGTTGTCATGGTAACGTTATATTCACCCAGGTTTGCCTGTTGTTAAGTAAATCAGTGAATTAAAGTAATAAAATATGAGCTAGTTTACTAGCAGTTACCAAAGATAGCAATATTAGGCTCAATCTATGTCTTTAATTAAACGTATTAAGACGTATAAGTATCTAACACCGTAAAAATTACTCCTATTTCAACATCTCGTTTTTCTCAGCCATTTTAATCATTTCATGAGCAGTATATATATTTTAATTAATCATAAAATATTTTTAACAGTATTTTTAACATTAGAAATAAATGACTTGCACACAGATGCAATAAAATTATTTATTTATTTATTTATTTTATTTTATTCCATAAGGGGAAGTGCATTGTTACTGTCAGAGAGATCACACCTTTTTTTTAAATTATATATATATATATATATTTATCCATAATACTTTTTAAAAAATATGGTTTGTTCTATATGGAAAGATTATCAGATTATAATATTTTTTTATTATTTTATTTATTTATTTTTCTAGATTTATTATATTTATTTTTTATATTTATATTTTAGATATTTTATATTTGTTATATTTATTTTAATCTGCTTGAACACAAACATTTATTATTATTATTATTATTATTATTATTATTATTATTATTATTATTATATACCTTATTTTTTATTTAAACCCCTAACTCTTAAACTCATTCTCATTGTTAAAATAAAAAGTTCAGGGTTTTTTTGTAGATAAATAAATTCAGAGGTTGTTATTAATTATGCATACAGTGATGACCGACTCCGGGAGTTTGGCGTGATTTTACACTTCAGCACTAAATGCGCATTAATCAGCGGCGATAACGCGAAGCGATCAGTCCTGCCTGAGATCAGAGTTAAAGCAGCTCGGGAACATGGGGCACATTTTATTTTTGGCCGAACTTTTTTACTTTCATGGTGGGTCCTGAGGTAAAGGAACTGATGCTGTGCTTCAATAATTCTTCTTTCTTTCTTTCCTCACAAATAAATAAATATTAGAAAAGACTATAATTGTTAAAGAGATGACTGTGCTAAATGTTATTTTAAATAATCTTATTTATATATTATATTTAACTCCAAATCCCACAGTGAGACAAAGTAAATACACACTCACTTCCTCTCTCTCTCTCTCTCTCCCTCTCTCTCTCTCTCTCTCCCTCCCTCTCTCTCTCTCTCTCTCCCTCCCTCCCTCCCTCCCTCTCTCCCTCTCTCTCTCCCTCTCTCTC
>CM074969.1:529016-539390 GCA_037577455.1 Pangasius macronema | reverse complement strand
CTCTATCACTATCTGTATCTCTATCTGTATCTCTATCTCTGTATCTCTATCTGTATCTCTATCTCTGTATCTCTATCTGTATCTCTATCTCTATCTCTGTATCTGTATCTCTATCGATAACTGTATCTCTATCTGTAGCTCTATCTGTATCTGTATCTCTATCTGTATCTCTATCGCTAACTGTAGCTCTATCTGGAAATGTTCTATGTAATGTGACTGAGTGAGCACGCTAACTATGTTTCAAAGCAGAGAAACTGTTATTTCTGGTTGACAACGAAAGCCATCTAAGAATATTTGATGAGATTTAGTTCAGTTTTTGGGGTTTGTTATTTTAGAGAAAGATCAGAAAAGTTTGCTGTTCATGCTCTCAGAATCTATTACAAACTGGCGCACTGCTTCTGAGAGTCAAATAAGTCCTTTTCATGATAACATCTGTAAGGTTTTCCGGGAACATTTTCTTGTAGGAATGATGGAGAACAGTCATTTGAGAAGGACAAAAACCACATGCATATGAAATATTTTGAAAATGAATTAAATGGTAATTTTAGAGAAATGCTGCCCTGTACAGAGTGCACGGTCTGCGTGATCAATATGGAGCAGCCCCTCGATAAACGAAAGCGCATTTCTTTCTCTCTGTACTAAAACATGATAGAGATATAGTTTATTTTAGAGATAAGTGAGGCAGGGTTTAGGTCGGGCTACTGGAGCAAGCTACTGACAACAAAAACCCCGAGTAGTACATCTCCTGTTAGTGTCATGTTAAAGGACTTGAGCTTTGCTTGGCGAATAAGAGAATAATCCGAAATGCGTGCGCACCACTGTTAACTTGTTTCTCCACACAAAGACTGAGAAAAAGAAGAACAATACATCTACTTTTTCCTTTGCCTGAACATTTTGAGCTAGTCTCAGGTCTTTTTTTTAAGTTGTGGTGGGGTGGGAATAAGGCTGAGATCTGGCAACCCGACCCACGAGCTTCCACAAGCTTTCTGTTCGGGATCCACAAGAAACCCAGAACCTTTTGTTTGGTTTGTTCTGTGGGATCCCAGTCCTAACTAACTAACTAACTAACTAACTAAATAACCAAATAAATAAATAAACATACTTCTCCGTTTGTACCTGATTATTCTACACAGATTATTTTAAAGATTTAAAATGTAATATTCGAGGAACTTTATAATTAAGCGCAGTTACAATGAATTGTATTTATTTTGAGGGGAGATTTATTGACATTGGAACATTTTTCCTTATTTAGAGTTTTATTTCTGACTTTCAGAAAGAAAAATGTGTTTTTCTTTATTCAGGAATTCAGTTTGCATTTATTAACATTGTAAAATGCTCAGTATAACATCACATTTATGCACCATGTGGAATTTCACTACATTTTTAAACTGAGGTCATTATATCATCGTGTCATTTCAATGCAAACTGACAAGCAACATGTTGAATCCATTATACACACACACACACACACGCACACACACACACACACACACACACACAGATTTACTGCAGGGAGAACAAGAACAAGCCTACTTTTGTTCAGCTTTGAGAATGAAGAAGAACAGGAGTGACTGTGCAGAAGGAGTGTGTGTGTGTGTGTGTGTGTGTGTGTGTGTGTGTGTGTGTGTGTGTGTGTGTGAGACATTCTGCATTTGGTTACACAAGACAGAGTCGGAACAATAGAAAGCGTCTCTCAGCAGGTCGAGGGGCTGACAGCGAGACGCTAATGCAAATAAGAAGCACTTAAAGAGAGAGAGAAAAAAACAGGGAGAGAGAGAGAAAGAGAGAGAAATAGACAAAAAGAGAGAAAGAGAGATAGAGAGAAAAAGGACGGATGAACAGAGACAGAGAGAGAGAGAGAGAGACCGACAGATGAACAGAGATTGAGAGAGAGATAGACAGAGAGAGATAGACAGAAAGAAAGACAGACAGATGAACAGAGATCAAGAGAGAGAGAGAGAGACAGAGAATGAGTGAGAGAGATAGACAGAGAGAATGAGTGAGAGAGAGAATGAGAGAGAGAGAGACAGAGAATGAGAGAGAGAGAGAGAGACAGAGAGAATGAGAGAGAGAGAGAGAATGAGAGAGAGAGAGAATGAGAGAGAGAGAGAGACAGAGAGAATGAGAGACAGAGAGAATGAGAGAGAGAGAGAGAATGAGAGAGAGAGAGAGACAGAGAGAATGAGAGACAGAGAGAATGAGAGAGTGAGAGAGAGAGAGAGACAGAGAGAATGAGAGAGAGAGAATGAGAGACAGAGAGAATGAGAGACAGAGAGAATGAGAGAGAGAGAGAGAGAGAGAGAGACAGAGAGAATGAGAGAGAGAGAATGAGAGAGAGAGAATGAGTTGTGTGTTAAAATTATTCTGTAATTTTACTCATTTTATCTTTCTTTTTTCGATTATTCTGCATATAGTTTGTTTATATTTTTCTTAATTTCTATACATCATTTGCACTTTGATTTTTAAACTCTTGGTATTTTATTTTATCTTTTTATTTTATTTCTCCTCTTTTTGCACTACCCTTCCTTTGTACTTGCTTTGCCAATACGAATGTACAATTAATTGTCAAGCCAATAAGACATGAAAAACTGAGAGAGAGAGAGAGAGAGAGAGAGAGAGAGAGAGAGAGAGAGAATAAAGTCTAAATAAACTCTAAATCTCAAACCTAAACTGAATATTTTAATCCTAAATTATTATAAATTATATCTAAATTAATCCTAAACCCTAATCTCTAAACCCTTAACCCTGATTCTTTGTCCCTAAACCCTGCAGCCCGAGGCATTGGCCCTAACCCTTCCCTCTAAATCCCTAAAGCCTGACCTTACTGTATGAGAGTATTAAAGACACCGTGGGTAGTGTGTTAATTTAGGGGAGCAGTAGGTGGTTCTGGACGGAGCCGGGGGGAGGATGGATTGACCTCACACTTCAGAATGAGAGTTCGGTTTTAGTTCTGAGGAAAAGCGAATGAAAGAAACACGTTATTTTTCTGAACTCAGGTTTATTTTAAGTCTCTGCACAGGGTTTTATTAAATTGTGCTAATTGCTAGACAGACGTTGATAACTCTATTATCCTTCAATGAGAGATGAGATAGAGTGTGTGTGTGTGTGTGTGTGTGTGTGTGTGTGTGTGTGTGTGTGTGTGTGTGTGCGCGTGTGTGTGTGTGTTCACTCTGACAGATGTGGGGAAGCGAGGTTAGTGCTGACTGACTGCGCTACATGCTAAACTAGGAATTCATTCAGTTCTATTCTATATTAATTTTATTTGTGGAGAGCTTTGAACAATACACAGTGTCTCAATTAAATGTCTTTTTCTTATCTCTAAACTCTAAACTCTAAAGCCTGAAAACTTTAAACCTGAACCTGAACACTAACACCTAACAGTCTCCATAAACAGTAAAGACTAATCCCTAAATTTTAACACTAATCCCCAAACCCTAAAACCTAATCCAGTAACCCTTACCACAAACCATTAATACTAATCCCTAATTCTAAATTTTATCTTTATCCCCAAAGCCTAAAGTCTGATCACTAAGCTTTAACTAAATCCTAACCATAAACCCTGAACTCTAACCCCTACAGACTAATCACCTACATTTTAAATACTAATCTCTAAACTTTAACACTTAAGCCCTACTAAACCCCCAACCACAAATCCTGAAGACCAAACCCTAAATATGATATCCACAAGGTTTCTTATACAATGAGATTACAAAGTACCCTGATCCATAAACCCCATAGACTAAACCCGAAACTCTAAATCCTAATCTCTAAATACTAATCCCAAACTCTGGAAGATTCATCCCTAAACCTTAAAAACTAATTCCCGGACACTAGACACCTATCCCCAAACCCCAAATGCTAATTCCAAATCCTAACAGCTTATTTCTAAATCCTAAATCTAAATTCCCAAACCCTAAATACTAATCCCCAAATCCTAATGACTCATCCCCAAATCCTAAAATCTAACCCCTAAACACTTGAGACTAATCAAACTCTAAATATTAATCCTTAAATCCTAATGATTTATCCCTAAATACTAATCCCAATCCCTAAACCCTAAATACCAATCCCCAAATTCTAACGATATATCCCTGAATACTAATCCCAATCCCTAAATACTAATCCCTAAATCCTAATGATTTATCCCTAAATATTAATCCCAATCCCTAAACTCTAAATACTAATCCCCAAATCCTAATGACTCATCCCCAAACCCTAAAATCTAACCCTTAAACACTTGAGACTAATCAAACTCTAAATACTAATCCCTAAATCCTAAATCCTAATCCCTAAGCCCTAAACATTACAGTGTACTCTCACGTTCTGAATGTTTTTGTTAGTTTCTCTCTCTCCGTCATTCTGTTCTTTCTTTCTTTCTTTCTTTTATCCCTTTATCACACCAGTCATGAAACTCTTTTACACTGTGTCACTCTTCAGACTTATTATTATTACTTTTTTTAAATACACTCTTGCAATTCATATTTTTAAAAAAATGTAACACAAAAATAAAACTTTTTTTTATTAAATAAACAAATAATAATAATAAAAAACATTTCCCTGCATCTCCCCCAGCTGGCTGCGGATTCAGTCCAATTTATTTCTGCTGTATTTATTTAGATTTGGTTTCTGTGTAAGTTCGGCATTAGCCTGAGTCCCGCTCTGCGCCGCCGCGCTGGTTAACGCGTTGTGATGGTGTGAATATTAATATCCGTCCCACTTTGTCGTCTCGGCGTTGCCGGATTGGGAATCTAATAATCCCTGATTGTCAACACGCCACTGTTTGTTGTTTTCTGACTGCAATTAGACTCCCTCGTTCCCTCGCCGCCTCGCTGATGGAAAAAAAATGAACACAGCAGCAGCAGCAGCAAATCATTCTGGCACTCGGGGATGAAGGTCAAGCGCTTCAGCGAGGAAGGACAATTAATCGGAGGAGGCGCAAGTTCCCCAGATACTGGACACCAGAAACGCCACACTGACGAGACCTTCACGCTAATATGCTAATACTGGGTTTTTCTTTTTGTTTTTTTCTAGAAATCACTCCAGAGTTCACACCGAGGCTTGTTAGGCAATAAAATCCATACAATTTTATTTGTTGTTGATTAAATGTAAGTTTTTGATGTTCAGGAATCCTGACGTTATGATAAGGAATCCTCCAGCTATGACAACGCTAACGCGACTTTCTGTTTCTGTTTTCTACCATAATGCGATATAAAACTCGCTGCGTGTAAACTCACGTAGATTTACTAGACAGAAATTTTTAGACGTTAAATAAAAGAATAATTTCACTGAATTTCTCACAAATACTACAACACTGCTTTATGAACTGCTTTTTAAGAAAAAAAAAATAAATATAAATAAAATAAAACAAAATTAAAGTAAATTATATAATAAAGTAATATTAAAGAGAATTATATTAAAATAAAAAAAAAATAAAGTTAAATTAGCAAAGCTAAATATTGTGATATGTACTGTACATCGTGTACTGAGATATAATAATATTACAGTCTTATTAATTACAGGTTATATATTAATGATTATATTGATATATTGGTTATATTGATTAATTACAGGTTATATATTAATGATTATATTTATATATTGGTTATATTGATTAATTACAGGTTATATATTTATGATTATATTTATATATTGGTTATATTGATTAATTACAGGTTATATATTTATGATTATATTTATATATTGGATATATTGATTAATTACAGGTTATATATTTATGATTATAAATATATTGTTCAGTTATTTTACATGTGGATGTTTGAAGTCACACAGAAATTTCTGTGAGTAAATTATTCATAACTGTCTCTTCTTCAAGGTCAATGAGTCTTTAATCCACACAAACAGAGACATTAGCGCAGATTCAGGACTTTAAACTTAAAAAGAAAGAAAGTCAGTATTCAGCAGTTAGTGTTCAGGGTTTGTACTGTAATGTGATGTACACGTTTCTGTACAGTTTCCTCTAACCTGAGGCTCAATAATGCAGAATGAATACGTTTAGCGCGGCGCCGGGAGACACGCCGAGATCTTCCGATTAGATTTGAAATCCTCGGCGGAGGCGAATCAGGACGCAGCTACCAGGAAACGAAAAGCCGAATGGAATTAAATTCATTACATTAAACCAAATAACAACATGAACTAAATACAATAGAAAAACGACACTTGTGTCAAACTCCAGTCTTATTTTTTGTGAGTCTTCAATACGGTGATGTGAAGAAGCTACTGTCACACACACACACACACACACACACACACACACACACACACACACACACACACACACACACACACCAAACCCCCCCACGGCCCCAAGTGATTTATTCCCCTTACACCACAGCAGCTCGCCAGCGATTACACATATTCATGAATTAGATTCATTAAAGGCTTTTAATCCATTTAAAGTTTCCTTTAACGTTTGTGAAACAGGTGAGTTCCTGTTGTCACTTACGTTATCGCAGCTGTAAACACTCGTTCCTTCACCAGCATCTCATTTTTCTCTCTCTTGAATTTAATAAGACGAAGATAATTTACGCTGCGTGTCATGTTTCGAGTCGGAGCGCTGATGTGCGAGGCTTTTCGTTTGCGTTTGCTGGAGTGTGAGAGCGCTGAACGCGGGTGCGGTTCGGGGAATCCTGCTTTACGCTACTTTAACGAACACTCGCTGGGTTTTTCTTTCTTTCACCTCCGGCGCAGGTTTTCCACGCGGCCCTCTGGGAAGCGACTGCATGCGCCTTTAAAAGCGTTCCCGTCTGTCTGTCGTTTTTCTCCATCAGAGTGGACCAGAAATTTCACTATTTCAGAAAAGGCTGCGTCACATCGAGTCAAAGCTCAGAGCGAGAAAGAAACAAGCGCTTTACTAACCGGAGGCTCGCATCCAAACTTTCATCCTTTCGAGAAATGCCTCGGTGACATTACGCTATTGCAGTAAATGTGGATTTATATTAGGCATTACAGTATATTACAGTAAAGTTTTTGGTGACGTTGTGTGAAACAGTCCATCGTCCAGCCGTCGGTTCTTCACACGTGAGACTCGTTGCTGTGTTTTTAGTGAAATTAATAAATCTGTATTTAATCTATTGAGCGATATTCAGTTTACTGTATTTCAAATTAATGAAGCTGCAAATAGTACAAGTGTACCCTAAACCCCGCCCCCTGCCCTCTTCCCAACCAATCAGAACCATTTGTTGCTGAACCTTTTCCACTTTACAATCAGGAGCCACGTGTTAACGTTTTCTCAAATCCTGTTTTCTTTCCTTTTGACTCGCCGTCTGAGGGCTGTTTCTCACAAGAGGTTTCTCAGATGAAAACGCGTTTCTGTGGCCATCACGGCCGCGATCAGGCCTCAATCAAAATCAAAAGATTCCTCCGTTCTGCTCGGAGAGGAGAAGCCGAGAGCGGCTCGTTTCGCCGCGCCGTGATGGGCTTCGGACGGATGAGAGTCTGATTAAACGACTTTTTCTCTTTCTGTTTCAGACTGAAACGTGGGCAGAATTCTGTTCGAAACATTACTGTGTGGTTTCTTGGCAGAAACGTGCAATAATACATCACCTTGTGTTGCGCCTGAAGGAGCTCTAACGGCTTCATGCATTATACATTTAAAGACAAAAGCCTCTGTGATGAAGATTGCATGAGGAGTGAAGCCATGTCGCTCGTAAATAAACCCAACCACCGAATAAACACCAAAACGAGCAATAAGCTCACATGGAGTGATTAGTTAGTGTGGTGGAGAGGACAAGCTGCCCAACACGGACGCGACACTAACACGTCCCCGAGGTGGACTCCACGTCAACTCCACGTCAACTCCAGGGTGAAAACGACTCGATCGACTCGACTGCATGAAGCGAAATCAAAAATGCCGTGGATTTTCTTTTTGTTTGTTTGTATGTTTTTATAGATTTTTTTAGCGAACTGCTAAACTGAGCCAAAGGACAGAGCTGCAGAGCTGCAGAAATGCCGCATGTTCTGGAGGTTTGAGAAAATAAATGCTGGATATGACGGACAAAATGTTTTAAACGTATTATTAATATAATTATCTGATCATGTGTTTAGTGCCAGCTTCACGTTCTTCACGTTCTTCACGTTCTTCATGCTCAGGTGAATCGTTAGCTTTTTAAAATGCCGTATTTCAGACCAGTTAGTTTTACGAGACTGTTTTCAGCCTTACGTGGATCTTAGATAGGATTTTTGTTTGTTTGTTTGTTTGTTTGTTTGTTTGTTTACTGTATGTGCAGCTTGGCACTAAACCAAACCCAATAGCAAACGAATCAAAAGAATCATTTTCACTCTGATTCAGAATCGACTTACAGACTCACCCGTGTGAAAACACTCTTATTTTCATTCTTATTTTTATTTCATTCTCAATATTGTTTTTTTTTTCAGCTCTAATAACTACTAATATCTACTAGTTTTAGAGCTGTTTGAAATAAAGGTTAAAAAATTCCTTTACATCATACTACATGTGCGCAAAAAATATTTACAATATCTCAGTAAGTTCAGCCAAACACACTGCTTTATTTCATTATTCAAGGAAATTTTTACAGTTATTACAGGAATTTAAACGCTTCACTCTTGGAGAATTCTCTGTCAGATTTCTATCTGGTGTCTCGTTGATGAAGCTCCAGCACGAGATTACGCTCTCACACTGTAGAGTTCTCCGAGACGTAATTGCTCAAATCGCTGATAAGAAAAGCCGCACTTTCTTTTCACCGCACGAACGGAGGTTAAACGTGGACGCTCACTTCACCTCATTCCTCCATTGTTCACTGACACGTAGACGTTCATCGACTTTTCACACACAGAGAGGAACAAAAAATCATCATTCAAGTCATCTTTAATATTAAACGCTTATCAGTAATTGCTTTTCAGAACACTTTTAGTCATTCATTTTAGCAGAACAACTCCAACGATAATTATTCGATATTAAATCCTCGCTCATTGTCCTTACACACGTTATTAGCACGGAGGCCTTTTGTTTAATTGCTAGCGTGTGGGATGTGATCGTAGAGAATAGAGACGTGAAAAGAATCCACGTGTAAGCGGAGAAAACGAGGTGCGGTGATGAAATATTAAAGTGTTGCATCATTCTGCTGATGCGGTTATTTATTATTCGCTAATAAACCTCTTAGTGCCGGATATCATTTGAGTGAATGCATTGGAAAAGAACAGAGAAAAATGAGCTGCCTGCAGGCACACACACACACACACACAGTGTGTGTGTGTGTGTGTGTGTGTGTGTGTGTGTGTGTGTAGTACAACAGTGAATCGTCCTCTAATCACTTGCAGTCTGCATTATTTAAGGAGCAGCGAAACAAACCTGGGCTCCGTCCCAAACACTAAAATTCATATCGAGTTAGGGTTCTTATAAGAACGTTTAAGACTATTTTTAGGCTCCGTCCCAAACGCTCTGGTTAGTGTTTTTATTACAACTGAATTTCAATGTCAGCCATTTTAAGATTCTGTCCCAGAATTCATAACTATTTAGAGTTTGTACTGAATAGAGTTAGGGCTCCTACTACAATGGAAAATTAATGTCAGCCATTTTAAAGACTCGGCCATTTCAAGGCTCTGTTTCTTTACTAGACTCCAAATTTTGTTATTTTTACTAAAAGAATTAAACATTTAACACACCAAATGTTTTAACGCTCAGTAGGAATGTGATCTTAAGTCGTCGGTAAAATCCTAAGACAGGTTTTACGATCTTAACTATACATCATTTATATTCTTCTTATACTGTAGTTAATGTTATTATTAGAACTGGATTTCATTGACAGCCATTTTAAGGCTCTGTCCCAAACAGCAAAATCTGCATCTGTTTAAGGTTTCTACTAATTCAAGTTCACTCAAGCACTTATTACAAATAAACATTTGATGTCAGCCATTTTATGGACTCCACATCTAGTCGGTGTTCTTGAGAAGATCTTTTATGGTTCTGTTCCAAACTTTATATCTAGTTAGTCTTCTTACTACACTGGGGTGTCAGCCATTTTGAGGCTCCGGCCCAATTACTAGACTCTCTAACTACTTAGACTTACCAGAATAGAATAATGCTAGTCTCCAAACACAACAAGTCATCATTGGTTACAGTTCTAACCAGAAAGTCAGCCATTTTAAGGTTCTGTTCCAAACTTTCCACTTCATATCTTGATAGTGTTCTGACTCCGTACCAAATGCTGTAGCTAAAGATGCCATATATATAGTTAGTGTTACTAGAATGGAATGACAATGTCAACCATTTTGAGGTTTCTCAGTACCTGTGGCTCTGAGGCTCTGAGAGAAGCTAGTTGATGTGTGTGTAGATGTTTCTCAGTACCTGTGGCTCTGAGGCTCTGAGAGAAGCTAGTCGATGTGTGTGTAGATGTT
>CM074969.1:504506-515321 GCA_037577455.1 Pangasius macronema | reverse complement strand
GCTGCCCACTGCTCCGGGTGTGTGTTCACGGGTGTGTGTTCACGGGTGTGTGTGTGTGTTCACTACTGTGTGTGTGTAATTCTGAGTATGGGTCACCACACTTGGCCACAAAGTCACTTCACTTCACTTCATCATACGTCATACACTAATGATGTTCAGCTGGATTACGATATAACGTAATCGTGGAGGTTGTGGAGGTTTCATTCACCGTGTCATGGTAGCTGGACGAACATGCAGCAGGACCTCGCCTGTGATTGGTCAGAATAAACGTATAAATCGTTCCCACATGGTGACTCTGGTTAATGGCTTCTTCTTCCTGTAGTCGTGAAAATTGTCACGAAATTTCAGCAGCACCGCCTGCACTGCCACACCACGCCCAAAACAGAACCGTAAAGAGAATCGGAGCTTGTACGCTCATGAAGGTGTTTTCGTATTTCCGCAGTATATCTCATGGTCTTCCGTTCCCGTTCAGAGCGACACTGAACAAACCTGAGCGTACGTGAGCGTGTGTATGCAGAGGGCAGGTAGCGCCTTCGTCTGAGATATAGCACTGGCAGCAGTTTGGAAAAGATACGTTGGCTTCATGTGTTTTGAGAATTAGCAAACGAGCAGAATTTGGAAACAATCTGAAGAAAAACAGCAGGAGGAAGAGCTACTCACCATCGCCATGATAGGAAAATATCCATCATGCAGTGTTATTTATTAAAACAGAATATTTGGCTTCACAGTGTTTAGCAGATGATGTTTACAGTAACTAACCTGATGAAAACGAGCCGTTGTGGATTGGAGTATGTCTGAGTGACTGTGTGCGATTCATGTTCACTGTTTAAGGGACTAACGCGAACACACCACCGTTCCTGTTTCCTTTCGGAGACTTTGGAGAACGCACAGTGGATCCTGCTGCATCGTTTTGGGCGGCTCGTTTGGCAGAAAGGAGGCAGATTGAGAATGAACGATATTGAACACGACTTTTTAACAGATTGTCCTCGTTGCTGTTATTGATCTCCAGTCAAACTGCCAGAGAGCGCTTGTGTCCTAGATGCAACCCTATTTGTTGGAGGAAAAGGAGGGAAGGGAGGACGGAAAGAGGGAGCGAGCTGCTGAGTGGACTTGGCGTTCGGCCTCGTTTGTAGGAGTGAGCTGTCAAGTCGGAGACGTCCCCAGGGTGCGAATAAACGAATACGCTCTCACTCGCTTTCTCTCTCGGCCTGAGAAAAGAGAGAACAAAAAATCCTTTCACCGGCTGTGTTTTCTTTTTATAGAATTCCCCAAAGCAAATGGCGTGTGCAGTCGGGCGACTACCTGCCACTCACACACACACTGTTTTATACAGAGTCCACTGCAAAGACCTGCATTCATTTCATCAGCCATCAAACACTCAGACAATTTCAGTTAAATATGAACCACTACAGCAACAATTTACACACAATAACGCAAATATTGTACGAACGTGATATTTAACTTCAAATGAATGTCTCAGTTTTAAATTAGAAATTGCTTTTCATTAAAAAAAAAAAATACAAACTTGGTTCTAGACTTTTTCAGACCCTTTCAAACCGGAAAGCTTGTGAAGAATTTCCCCTCGTGTTGTTCTGGGATTATCAGAGTGCATGTATGGTGTGTGAGTTAGAAATAAAACAAAGAAAACTATCTACACACACTTCTACCGCAGGCGAAATCACTGACACACACTGATNACACACTGATATGTAAGGATTACACACTGATATGTAAGGATTACACACACTTTTTAACCATCGCTGTACACGTGAGTGTAGAAATGATAACGCGTCAGAGCGAGAGCATTAATATAAACCTGCACTACTGTCAGAACCGCTGTTACAGAAAAGTAATCAACACCTTCTGACCAATCACAATCCAGAACTCATGTCATAAACTGTAGGAATGTCATAATTAACACATCCTGTTAATGATTTAATGGGAACTGGTATAATTCACGTGGCGACGTGAGAACGTCTTTACGCCTCAAGATTACAGGATTGACGTGAAGTGTAAACTTCTCAATTATCTCCATGATCAGTCTGCATAATCATACACTCAGCTACATCCCACTGCTTTGCTGACAAGCTCCTTAATACACGAGGATTCCTGAGATGGCGTTCTGTCTCACTTCCAAGAGAATGAAGATTAAAAGACAGATACATGCACGCGGTGAAATAACACCAGATGGTGCGGAACACCACTATAGGCGGAGATTCACCACAGCCAAATGCTACGTGGAGTCGAATCCATAACATCCAGCATCATGACTCAGTTTGGAAGAAACCTCCGTATTCCACTCGCAGTATTTCCCAGTGTTTATCGCCTTTTCCTCCATCCAGGAGTCTGTGATTACCATAAAAACAGAACGAGCAGCCTGCTGACTCCAGCCCACGCCTCTCACGTCGAGTGGGTGAAACCAGATAATCAGGCATTTCTCAGAATTGCTGGTCTTTGTATTCAGGTTCTTATGTATGTAAATTCAGCATTTGTAACAATCGCGTGGACAGAAACAACATTATAGTTAACGGAAAATGTACAAAAGTCAAATGTTACTTGATGTTGCATGAGTCAGGTGCAGTCCATATGCCACAGAACGGCCAGAATCATGACTGACTCAGCGGATATTTCGCTACAATCTGTAGGTTAGCATGTGTTCACACCAGCAGCGACACGATAAAGCAGCCAGAAGACATTCATTTTTAATGACAGCTGCTGATCTACAGTGACAGAAGGCTTAAAAATCATAACTGCTCGTGATGTGAAGCGAGTGTTGTGAGGGATGCAGAAAGGTGGGTGGAATTTAGCTTCATGTACATGAGAAGTGAAGTGACGTGGTGATTAGCATCCGTTTGAGTGAAGGTCAGTGGTGCTAGCGGCAAGTAACCAGCAGTAAACTAAGAATAGGAATGTTCACCAGTACAGCATTTTTTCAGTGATGTGGGACAGAATAAAACACAAACTTGGGTTTGATCCTGAGCTTGGGTTTCTGTCTGAGAGGAGTTCCACATGTTCTCTTCATGTGTCTATGGGTTTCCTCAGGGTTCTCTGGTTCCCTCCCACCTCCCAAAACATGCCAGGAGGTAGACTGGATGAGATAAATCCACCGGATTCACCGTGCCTCAGACCAGGATAAAGCGCTAACTGGAAGGGAGTGAGAACTACAGCTGACTTTCTTGGGTTGAACTTGTTATTATTTGGATGTGTAGTGCTTCTCTTCAGGTTTTTTAATGAAGCACCACTTCAACATTTGATCTAAAACAAGTGAAAACTCACACAAGACGTTGGGACTCACCATAACTATATTATTTCAGAACTGGGCAACTGCAACACACTACTGTACTCCCGGCCTGCCAGCCAGCTCCATCAAACCTCTTCAGATGAGTCAAGATTCAAGGCCTTGATGCTCAAGTACAAGACCTTGCCTGGATCATCATCTCCACGAGGTTTATGTTCCCTCTGACAACCTGTGATCAGTTAGCGACCGATGCCTGGTACTGTAATGCCTACTCAGAGAGGCATGAGCTCCCTTTCCAGAACGTTCAAACTGACTGTCCCTCAGTGGTGGGATGAACTTCCAACCTCAATCCAGACAGCAGAATCCGTCATTATCTTCAACAAACAGCTAAAGAAGCACCTTTTCCCACAAACACTTAACTAACCCCTAAAACAAATCTGCATTGACACTGGCTCTTACACATCTACTCCTCTAGCACTCAATGAAAAATCTTGTATGGTAGCACTATTTGCATCGTTCTCTGCTTGATATATCACTTTTCTTGGTTTTTGTTTAGCTAGCTAGCTAACTGTGATGTATTGTCAGTGTGAACACGTCTGTAATCATAAGACCTGATGTTGTCTGGGTTAATCAACCAGTTACACATTTGCTTTTTCTGTAAATAAATTACATTAATGGCACATTTTGGTCATCATCTCATATATATACTGCAACTACAAAGATATTAAGAGTGTAGGGTTTTTGTTGTATATCAGTAGGTTAGGAAATAAATGCAGGTTAATTATAAAATGCTTTAACATATTTAGAAGTAAGAGCGGCCATGTTGATCTGAGGTCACTCTCTGAACTCGGCTGAACTCGGAGTTGAGGAGACCATCCCGAGTTCCCAGGTAGGAATTCCGACTTGAGGGGGTGTTTTCTTTGTTTTTCCCTGATTGCAGATCTGGAATTACAAGTTACACCCTCTGGTTAAATGCAGCATATGTCCCACTGGACGTGGAAAACCGTGTAGCAGCCAACTGTCCAATCCACATCAGCATTTAATGGATTCATTCATTTTTATAAAGAGAAGAAACACCTGAACGTACGTTAATGTCTGTGAAGCAAGGACACTGAGATAACTCCTGGGGACAGTCGATGTTGTTCTGTCTGTGTTTACAAAACACACAAAACCATGACACAGGACAGTGGTGAGGTGTGTGTAAAGAAGCTGGTGTACGAATGAATGCGGTTTTGTAAACTGATTCATGGCCGTGCAAGTTTAAAAAAAACATAACAGCGAATGAATGTGAACTGAACTGAGCAAGGACGAGGTTTGGATTTTATTCGATTTGGAATTAATTAATGAATTAATATGGCGTGTTTGCTAACCATCCCTTTAACCTTGGCATTTGTAATGTTTTATACAATTCTGAGAAGTGCACAAAAAGTTTATGAATTGAACACTAACTGTTCAGGCTCCTGTGTGCAGGTTCAACTTCTGCTTCAAAACAGCTGGATGGAGAGAACAGTACGGCAGCTGATGTCGCACGAGTCACACGACAGCCATCATCACGCCTCGCTTAGCGGAAAACGCCAGGTTTCCACTCGTTTATGTGTGTTTTAAGGGTTTTCATCCATCCATAATGGACTGTTTACCAAATGGCAGCATGGACTGTGCAGCAGCAGGCTTTAAATTATTTAAATTATTATCATAACAGGAGAGCGAACATCCTGACAGCGGCAAGACTCAGTTCTGGGTCCAGTCAAAATCGGACACTCGTCATTCTTAGAGGTTTTCAGCATATCCAGTGCAGTGTTGTTAGAGGTTTTCAGCATATCCATTGCAGTGTTGTTACGGAGAAATTGATGTGAAAGAGCTCCTGGAGAAGCTCGGTGCTGAAGCTCAGCAGAGGATGCGAGTCAGGTACAGCTCAGCTCAGTCAGCAGGAAGCCTCGGGTTTTCTCACTTGATTTTTTTTTTCTTTCCGTGTTTCTCGGCTCTTCATCCACCCAGGAAGCTGTACGTCCTAATAAAACCTGAACTCCAGCACAGAATGAGCAGCCAGCCAACTCTTTGGCCCACCTCTCAGGTTTCGAACTCGAACCCGTCACCTCTCGCTCTCCTGCGATCCTCAGCATCTGGCCTTTTCTCTACAGGGAGCCTGGCACCGCTTCATTCGGCTGCCACCGTATCAATTTATATCATATTACCTTCCTCTCAGAAGCACCAGGTGCTCGATTAGGACAGCGGCCGAGGGCCAACAGCGACACTGAGACGTTCAATATATCATTCTCCATTAGGAGCCTGCTGGGTTTCCCTTCCCTCCAGCACCACGCTCACTGCCTTCCGCCTGATGGAACCAGGTTCTTAAAAAACGAAAGGAAAAAGAAGAACGAAGAGAGTATGGCCTAAAAGTCCTCACACCTCCCTTACAATTTTCTTCTGGATTGCGTTCATTTATCCTTATTGTATGTTTTTGTAAAGCTAAAACATGAGCGATACTGAAGAACAAAAAGTACATTATGTATAAAATCACGAAGTGCAGCAGGAAGGTCAGAAGTGTGTAACTGTCAGAAAGACATTAAGGTAAAGTCTGAACACACAATAAGCCTAGTGTACACGCTAATGAGTGGAGGATTTTAAACTTCACCCGACTCGTAAACCCAGACGTTTCTGACAGCCCCGCTTTCTGGACCGTGCTAATACATTTTAAATAAACACAGCTTTTACAAAGCCTTCCGTTGTTCAGTTTGCTCTTTCGCTGCTAAGAGTTTTCTCAATTCATTCTTTCTTTATTCCTCAATAAAAGCAGCTCGAGAGCCAAACGAAAGGCGAACGCAGACCACAATAACTCTCTGCAAGCGGGGTCACTCGGGGTCACGGCCCGGGGGCCAATAAAACCCCGGAGTCAAGCAGCTTAAATAAATACACGTGAGTGAAGCGTTAATAAAAGTGATTGATATAAAAGGAGATGTTTAAGGAAATAGTGCGTGTGTTCGTGGAGACCCGCACGCTCTCCCATAAAAGGCATCAAAGCTCTTATTGTCCTACTGGACATCGTCTCGGGAATTTCACCCTTTTATAGGCGACTTCCTGTTTCCTGCGCTGTCAGGAAGTGAACCTGAACCACAACGCTGAGCTTTAAACATTATATATTATACATTTCTCCCTGAGCCCGACCCGGAGCGTAATCGCACCTGACAGCGCAGGATTGTTCACAATTTCCCTAATGGAGCTCAGCTGCCGCCGTTTCCTGAAACTTCTGCGCTGAATGTTTTTCCTGCGGGACGTCGTCCAAATAAAACGTTAAGCATGGCCTTCTGGGAGGAGAGATGAAGACGTGGAGGCCTGGGAAAGGCCAAACGCCATCGCCTTCATCTGTTATTCTACACTTTTAACTCTCCCGTGAAGTGAAACTCTCAGGAATGCGAGCGACGCCGAAGACGGAGACGCCAGCACGTCAGTGACAACGTTAAAATATACACTTTCAAACAAATCTACTCGTTTCTTTTCCTTAAAAGGACGAGGCACGACTTCCTGTCTGACATTAAATACCGTATAAACATTCCAAAACCAGCGTGAGGACTCGTTTAACCCTTTAAAGTCCGGATCATTCCAGATTCATTTTATCTTTTGTTATATTTTCATTTTCTTCATTAATAACCAAAAACATTTATTAGAGCAACTGCATATTTGTTCAGAACAAACTCAGTGATTAATCTCACTTTTAGTCAATTATGTGAAAATTAATTAAAAAACGTTTGTGTGAAATAATGTGAGTATTAACACATTTACACTCAGAAGGTGTTGATTAGTTTTCTGTAACAGCGGCTCTGACTGTAGCGCAGGTTTATATTAACACGCTCGCTCTGATACGTTACGGTTTCCATAGTAACAGCTCATTAACAGGCACGTGAACAGCGGACGCTCCACATTAAAACGTGTTTATGTAACACTGACGGAAGGAGTCTCCAGTGTCAGCGCTTTGTAAAAGAGGTGAAGCTGTAACTTTACGTTTCCTGACGTCTTCAGGACAGAGGAGTTTACACTTCTTCTCTGCGGTTTCTCAGTAACGTGCAGAACGAACGTTAATCGAAGAGAGAGAATAAAGAGACGCTGGTGAGGGGAAGACTGTTTATAGCTGCTGTAACGTAAGCGACAACAGGAACTAAGTTGTTTGACGAACATCAAATGTAACTGTAAACGGATAAAACTATAAAATCGTAACTGTGGGTAAATCGCTGTGGTGTCAGAGGAAGAAATCACTCGGGGACGAGCCGTTAGAGGAAAATAATCATCTTTGAGACGGTTGAAGTAACTCACTATTTGCAGCTACTGCATTATGTAAATGAGTCAAAGTGTGTGTGTGTGTGTGTGTGTGTGTGTGTGTGTGTGTGTGTGTGTGTGTGTGTGTGTGACTTCGTCCGCTCTCTGTGTCCTCTGTAACGCTACACTGATTCTCATACACACTCTTTCAGGATTCATTTACTCTCATTAGCACACGAGCACAAAGCGAAGCTTCTGTTCACATCACACACTCCGTCTCTACCGCACTATACATCGTTTATTTATTTATTTACAACATGCGCAAGATAAATATCACGATTATGCAAACTAAACTCTCATTATGCAAAAGAAATGTTTTAATTTAATTTTATGGTAAAGTCAGTAGATGTAGCTGTTACTGTTCCTCCTACGCGGCTCCGTGTTTATGGGGAAGGATGAAAATTTATTCCAAATAATATTCACTAATGGCTTTTAGTTATTTTAGTCCGGTTTAGACTTTGAGTTGAAAAGAAGGAACACACACACACACACACACACACACACACACACACAAAAATAATAAAAATTAAACAATATAAAATAAAAAATAATATTATATACATTCTATTTGTTATTATTTCTTCATATTAATTTTTTTACTATGTATTTTATTATGTATTCTTTCTTCATTTGTTTCATTTTTTTTTTATTTTGGCCCTGTACTTTAATTTTTGTGATTGTGTTTGAATTAAATTTTTTTTGTAACAATAATAATAATAATAATAATAATAATAATAATAACAATAATAATAATAATAATAATAATAATAATTTCCACTCTCACATATCATCAGGATCCCGAACAGGACTAAATCCCTCTTTAACTTTTGTTTTTATCAGAATTTCATCAGTTTTTGTGAGTAAGTGAGATGTGAAAATAAACCTGGTGTATTAGTGTATAATTGAAAGAGCCGCTCCGGCGGGCGATGAGACTCGACACGACTCCGAGTGTGACTATTTTCATCGCCTTTATGCTGTGCTGTGAAGAAGCCTCACTCCCGCGCCGTGGTCTGCTTTAATGGCTCGTCTAAAGTGTGGCGGTTTAATTGCGATGTGATTGTCTCGCCATCTTGGCTTGTAAAGGAGCCGCTCATGTCCTTCAGGCTCTTAAAGGCAAGAGGAGTTTAAATTAGCATTAGCACGCCGCCCATAAAGAGCCCTCATTTTCATTTGATATGCAGCTGAGCGCGGCTGCTGAATGTATAATTAGTGCCGAGCGAGCGTTGGAGTCTGAGTCCCGTCTGGCCTGTAATCTCCAACAATGAGCGGCTCACGGAGCGCGAGAGGCTCGACTCCGAGGCGGAGAGGAGGAGGAGAATAAAGAGGAGCTTCAGAAAAGAGAACGTTCCCCGTGCAGCCGAGTCGCTGCGATGGCTAACGCTTTCACTAGCGCTAATGTCAGGATTGTAGTGATGTCATGATGCTCATCATGTGACCAATGACATCACATCAGCCTACCTTATACAATATATAGTGCGTTATTTTATGGTGAGGAATGTTTACTCGACAGCAGGAAGTGGAGTTTTTTAGGATTCATTGATTTAAAGAATAAATTTATTCTCCTTATTCCTGAAGCCAATACTGAGGAAATGTAATGGGCGAATCGTCCCTGACAGTCATAGTCGACTTCGGACAGAGTGTGTTTGGTGTTTAGCAGAGAGTGTTTGTTGTTGAACACAGTGTTGGGTGTTTAGCAGAGTGTGTTTGGCGTTTAGCAGTGTGTTTGGTGTTGAACAGAGTGTGTTTGGTGTTTAATGGAGTGTTTGGTGTTTAGCAGAGTGTGTTTGGTGTTGAACACAGTGTTGGGTGTTTAGCAGAGTGTGTTTGGTGTTGAACAGAGTGTGTTTGGTGTTGAACAGAGTGTGTTTGGTGTTGAACAGAGTGTGTTTGGTGTTGAACAGAGTGTTTGGTGTTTAGCAGAGTGTGTTTGGTGTTGAACAGAGTGTGTTTGGTGTTGAACACAGTGTTTGGTGTTTAACAGGGTGTGTTTGGTGTTTAACAGAGAGTGTTTGGTGTTGAACAGAGTGTGTTTGGTGTTGAACAGAGTGTTTGGTGTTTAGCAGAGTGTGTTTGGTGTTGAACAGAGTGTGTTTGGTGGTGAACACAGTGTTTGGTGTTTAACAGGGTGTGTTTGGTGTTTAACAGAGTGTTTGGTGTTTAGCAGAGTGTGTTTGGTGTTGAACACAGTGTTTGGTGTTTAACAGAGTGTGTTTGGTGTTGAACAGAGTGTGTTTGGTGTTGAACACAGTGTTTGGTGTTTAACAGGGTGTGTTTGGTGTTGAACAGAGTGTGTTTGGTGTTTAACAGTTGAAAACAGTGTTTGATGTTTAACAGAGAGTGTTTGGTGTTTAACAGAGAGTGTTTGGTGTTTAGCAGAGTGTGTTTAGTGTTTAACAGAGTGTTTGGTGTTGAACACAGTGTTTGGTGTTTAGCAGAGTGTGTTTGTTGTTTAGCAGAGTGTTTGGTGTTGAACAGAGTGTTTGGTGATTAGCAGTGTGTTTGGTGTTGAACAGAGTGTTTGGTGTTGAACAGAGTGTGTTTGGTGTTGAACAGAGTGTTTGTTGTTTACCAGAGTGTGTTTGGTGTTTAGCAGAGTGTGTTTGGTGTTGAACAGAGTGTGTTTGGTGTTGAACAGAGTGTTTGTTGTTTACCAGAGTGTGTTTGGTGTTTAGCAGAGAGTGTTTGGTGTTTAGCAGAGTGTGTTTGGTGTTTAACAGAGTGTGTTTGGTGTTTAGTAGAGTGTGTTTGGTGTTGAACAGAGTGTGTTTGGTGTTTAACAGAGTGTGTTTGGTGTTTAGAAGAGCGTGTTTGGTGTTGAACAGAGTGTGTTTGGTGTTTACCAGAGTGTGTTTGTTGTTTAACAGAGTGTGTTTGGTGTTTAGAAGAGCGTGTTTGGTGTTGAACAGAGTGTGTTTGGTATTGAACACAGTGTTTGATGCTGAACAGAGTGTGTTTGGTGTTTAACAGAGTGTGTTTGTTGTTTAACAGAGTGTGTTTGGTGTTTAGAAGAGTGTGTTTGGTGTTGAACAGAGTGTGTTTGGTATTGAACACAGTGTTTGGTGTTTAACAGAGTGTTTGGTGTTTAGCAGAGTGTGTTTGTTGTTTAACAGAGTGTGTTTGGTGTTTAACAGAGTGTGTTTGTTGTTGAACAGAGTGTGTTTGGTGTTTAGCAGAGTGTGTTTGGTGTTTAACAGAGTGTGTTTGGTGTTGAACAGAGTGTGTTTGGTGTTGAACAGAGTGTTTGTTGTTTACCAGAGTGTGTTTGGTGT
>CM074969.1:492360-504420 GCA_037577455.1 Pangasius macronema | reverse complement strand
ACAGTCGGGCTAACAGTCGGCTAACAGTCGGGCTAACAGTCAGGCTAACAGTCAAGGTAACAGTCAGGGTAACAGTCAGGCTAACAGTCGGGCTAACAGTCGGGCTAACAGTCAGGCTAACAGTCAGGAATTGTCAGTCCGATTGTCAGTCCGATTCGATTTGGTCACCGACTTGGCCCTCACATTACTTGTGTTCGTGTCAGGTTACAGGAACAAAAAAGATTTTTCAAGCTGTATTGATTCCTCCACTTCAGTATTATGAGCTATTTTATGTGCTTCATGCTGCAGTTGCGTCTCGAGCGCTTTAGTGTTCTAGCTTTAAATCACATCCATGTTTTAAGATTTTGTCCTTTTATGTTTTTTCCTATACTCGAGTTCGACTCGTCCTGATCCTCTGAAAGTCAACATGGACTCCATCAGCGTCTGAGCCACGACTCTTCTTGTTCTTTTCGCCACCATGACAATAAACCTTCAGCTCACCAAACAGTAAATGCAGAGCAAAGAGCTGATTTTCCGTCTCCTTTATTCCATTAATGTAAACCGCGTCGCTGCTGTAGTGCGAGATGAAGAAGTGTGATGAAGAAGCGTGATGAAGAAGCGAGATGAAGGCTTGAGATAAAGAGGCGAAGAAGCCTGATGATGTGGAAAAGATGAATACGATGGCGTAGTCACACACCTGAGTGCTTTTCTGCCCATTTGTAAGTGAAAAGAGAAAATGAAGGCCAAGAAGTACAGCAATCACACACACTTTCACTCTCTCTCTCTCTCACTCACACACACACACACACACACACCATCTGCATGACAAAACACACACCTGATAAACAATCTGCTCACTCCGTCTCAGGCTGCTGTGTTTCAACAAGATGCCAAGAAAAAAATGAACATCAGGTCATCTCTCAGATCCTGATAGTGAAGAGTCTGAGTGATGAGGAGGAGGAACGATACGATACGTTCGCTCTGTGATTATCTTCAACCCATACTGATAATTAATCAATTCAAATACGTTACAGTTCATTTAACACCGCTGTTCAGTGCTGCGCTCTGATTGGTCGTCAGGTGTTGATTAGTTCTCTATAGCAGCGGCTCTGACAGCAGCGCAGGTTTATATTAATGCGCTCGCTCTGATACGTTATCGTTTCTATAGCAACAGCTCATTCACAGAGACGTGTACAGCGGACGCTCCACGTTAAAACGTGTTGATATTTTGTGAGGAGAAATGTGTTTATGTAACATTGATGGAAGGAGTCTCCAGTGTCAGCGCTCTGTAACAGTCAGAGGTGAAGCTGTAGCTTTAAGTTTTCCGACATCTAAAGGACAGAGGAGTTTTTTTTTGTCTTAGTAACTTCAAGAGAGAGAATAAAGAGACGGTAGTGAGGGAGCGACTGTTTATAGCTGCTGTAGCGTAAGCGACAACAGGAACTCACTCGTTTCACTGACGTTCCACAGCATTAAATGTGATAAATGGATTAAAGTATAAATGATGTGTTGTTCTAATAAATAAAAATTGCACTGGCTGCTAAATTGCTGAGGTAAAAGTGGAGAATAGAACTTAAATCTTATAAAACACACCACGCTTCACAAAGACTTAATAAAAGATGTAGTTTGTATTTTATCTTTTTTGCAGCCGTTTTTTTATGCAGCATTTCATGTGAGCGTGGCGTCTTCCCTCCGTCTTAGACTCCTGTGTTGTTGTGGTTTTTCGGAGGATAAAGCCATCGCATGTTCACGCATGACCGAGCCTGTCACCATTACTGTATTTTCTCTCCAGCGCTGACCTGCACGTCACCTTCGATGCCCGACCATTACGCAGAAATCACTTCAGGAGGTCAGGTGACCTGCGGATATGACAACGGAGATGGAAAAAAAAAGGAAAGATGCTGATCGGATAAAAATAGACACCTTCCTCATCTATTCATCCATCAATATGCGTCAATCCATGAACGCATCCCTCCATCCAGTTTCTAAACATCTCCTCAGCCCTTTCCTGATCCTGAAGTGTTTTAGATGAGGAGGATGATGATGATGATGATGATGATGATGAGTGTTATATTGATAATTAAGGTATGACTTTAGCACACAGGTGACATGTATATAAAAAAACCCCAAAGCTCACTTCCTAATTTCTAATTTCCTTTCTGTGGTGAATTAATAATAATTTCTCCTCAGGTGCCATTCAGTGCGGCGGCTGGACCAATTCCATCTCCGGCTGCTAAAATTAATCGGATGTCTCCCGACGAAAGTAAATAAGACGTGCCTTCAGTATAATGGCTACAGAGGGATGGAGGACGAGATGATAAATGAATGGAAGCGGCTTGATGAACGGGTCTTTTTTATTATCCATAACAAGCCAGGAACAGCATCAATAATGGAGAGGATCAGATGTCGCCCTGAGATGCGGAGAGAGAGAGAGAGAGAGAGAGAGAGAGAGAGAGAGAGAGAGAGAGAGAGAGAAGGAGTCGAGTGTAGAGTTGAAAACACACAGAAACACTGTGAGACACAAAATAAAGTTCATACGGACGTCATGTATGTTTGCTTATTGTATATAATGTACTTCTGTGGATCTTTGTAGGTAGAAACTCATGTGTTTTAACTGTCCTGATCTCTGGGAGGTGATCTCTGATGCATCTCTGATGCTCGCTAATCTCATTCACCTAATATGATGTACAGTCTCCTCCGAAAGTACTGGAGGCCAGGTCTTTTGTTTTTGCTACACTGAAGACATTTGTCTTTGAGATCAGAAGATGAATATGAGACGATAGATCAGAATTTCAGCTTTCATTTCCTGATATTTACATATAGACATGTTAAACTTAGCACATGTCACCTTCTGAAGTGATAAAAGTGTGACTTACAGGTGTTTCTCTTTTGCCCAGGTGTGTCCTGTTAGATTGATTGTTTAAAGAATTAATATCTCTGAGTGTCTGCTCTTGGTCTGAGCCCTGGGTTTCTCCTGTGAAGACTGCATTTGTTGTTAAAAAAGATAAACCAACATGAAGACCAGAGAGCTGTTTATGGGAGAAAAACTAGCCATTTTGAAGCTGAGAAAAGGGAGAAAATCGATCAGAGCCTTTGCACAAGCATTGAGCATAGCCAGTAAAACAATGTGGAATGTCCTGAGAAAGAAAGAAACCACTGGTGCACTAATAACCGGACATGGAGCAGGTCGGATGAGGAAACAACAGCAGAGATGTGAAGAAAAACCCAAAGACAAGACTCAGTGACATCATCAACAACCTCCACAGGGCAGGAGTGAAGGTACCACAATCCACCGTTTGAAGAAGACTTTGAGAGCAGAAATGTAGAAGCCACACCACAAGATGCAAACCTCTCATCAGCAGTAAGAGTCAGAAGGTCTGATAGGAATTCACAGAGAAATACAGAGACGAGACACACAAGTTCTGGAACCAAAATGACCCTCTACCAAAGTGATGGAAAGACCCAAGTGTGGAGAAAGAAAGGATCTGCTCATGAACCAAAACATATGACTTCAGTGGTCAAGCATGGTGGAGGTAGTGTCATGGCTTGGGCTTGCATGAACAGACTCACTAATGAAATGACTACTACCTCGAGTACTACCATCGTCGTCTTACTTCAGTCTTCAGATGTCTTTGTAAGACACTGACAATTCACAAAGAAACGCATCCAACTAACGCATCCAAATAACTATCTAAAGAACCTTAGGATGTAGGTTCTGGTTTAGGTTCTGTTTCTTGTTTGCTGTCTGGTTCTGGTTCTTAATGTGCTTCTTGTTTAACCCCTCCCAAGACAAAAGACAAGTCGTATGACAAGAGATCAACGGATAGAGCTAGAAGATTTCAAAACGAAAGTAAATCGTACATAAAGGATTCTTTAGTTTGTCAGTTAAAGGTTATATTCAGAATACATTAACAGAGGTTTCTGCTTTCATTGAAGATTTTTAGTAGGATTTATTTAAAAGAACCGTTAACCTTCTTTGAGGAATCATTTTTAACTATCTATAGAACCCTGGTGTATGTTCCACTTGCTGTTCTCCACCTGGTTCTGGCTCTTAATCTGCTTCTAAATACTCTTAAAGTTTTAAAGAGTAATTAATACATTACTAAGAAACCCCTCGGAATAAAAATTCTCTCGTTCAGAACAAGACCAAGATCAAGATGAGGTGGTAGTAGATCTCACACAGCCACCTGGAGACAAACCTGGTTACATCAGCACATCTTTTTACATCTGTTTTATATTCAGGGTTTTTGAGAACAGAATAAATAAGGAGACATGCAGCATTGAGATGCAGGAGATGCGGTTCTAAGCAGCGCCGGCCATACAGGTGAGCAGGTGGTGCTTGTCCAGATCGCACCGTTAGAACACCTGCGATAAAGTCACACACAGAGGAACGACCTCGGGCTTCACAAGGAGACACAGATATTTTACACAGAAAGCTGATAAAGTGAGCAGACCTTCAGGGGAACCGGCGCTCAGTGATCCGTAGAGTACAATCCTGAATGCATTATACACACAGGCTTAACGATGATGTCTTCATTATGCAGAGGAACCCAGCATGATGCATGAGTGCGGTTCCTGTGACAGGACGGAATTAAACATAAAGCACAATCTCGGAGGTCTAATAGAACGTTATGGAAGAAGAACCTGCATTTGATCAGGTGAATCAATAAACAGTTCCAGAAGATGTGATTCACATTCTTGCCCTGCACACTGTAATGGATTAAAGCCATCAGAGAACCAGCACAGGGGATTCACTTACACATGGAGAACCAAGAACAATACAGCTATAGGGTCTACTACCAGGAGTAGCACGAGAACCAGAAGAAGACCAAAAGGTTCCTCATTGATTCACTGGACGGTTAAGAGTTCTGGCTTTCCAACTTAGAACCTTTAATAAATGTGAAACCCTCTGTTATAGGATCCTACACTGAATTTTAAAGAACCCAAAGAGTTTATAATATAAAAAAGAGAGAATCTTTATGCTCTAGACCACTGGGTTAACTCCATATCTACTGAAGGTTCTGGTTCTTATTATAGTTCTCCTTCAGATGCTGGTTTTATCTGGAGTTCATCCTTTAAACCCGCTATGGTTTAATCTCTGATTATAATTTTGTTCTGTTTCTGGTTCTCCTCCTGGTTCTTCTTTTGTTGAAGAAATTTGACCTTCAGAACGTCAAGACCAAGACCGAGGACTAGATTACCATCAAGATCAAGACAGACACCAAGAATTGGATCTCTCTATGACTGTACCTGTTTGTAGTTCTGCTGAAACCATCACCCTCTTTCCTCGGTTTTACATTCCTGTTCCAGGTCCTGTTCTGAGTGCGGTTCTGACTCGGGTTTTGTCGTGTTTCTGGTAGTAATTGTAGTTGAACTAAAATAAAATAATAAATAATAAATATAGATTTATTTATTTATTTATCATTATTTTGCCGCATTATAATATTATAGTCAGTCAATACTCAAACTCTGTACGACGTATTGAGAGACGATCGATTCTGGACCAGGCCGGATAAAATCAATAAGGATAAGATTAAATGGATTTTATTTTATTTATTTTATTTATTTTTTTAGAGCGTAGATTATTGTAGTGTAGATAATGAGCTGGACATCAGTGACTGGGTTTCTTTATGATTTATAAAACACATGCTAAACCCAGCTGTAATTATATTACGGAATAATTTCTATAATACAATAATCTTATTTTCACTTTCAGTCTAATTATCAGGACACTTACAGTCCAAAGGTCTGAGTCCATTACAACATTCTGCTCCATTTCTCTTTCTCATTGAAGAAGCCGTCATCTAAAGCCGAGACGGTTCCCCACATCGCTGAATGATGGAGCTTTGTTTTAGAAAAATAAGTCCTTGGAACCGGGACATTTGGACTCGCTGGCACTGAAAAGGCGAAAGTTGTATAATGGTGTATAATGGTGGCTCGACCTCGCATTACCTTTTAAAGAAGAAATCAATAAGTAAAAGAGAAATAAATCTTAAAGAGTAAGTGAATTAAGGTGAATTAGACTCGGAGGAGCCATGCATGAGCGGAATGAAGAGAGGAACCGGGTTCGGGACGCGGAGTAAAGATTAGAGGCTGAGGGACAAGTCTGTAATCACAGAGATAAACAATGACATTTAAGAGGCTCCACTCAGGCTGTAATCTGCCAAGACAAGAGATGTTGGAGACTGTGTCTCGTGCCTCATTCTCGCGGGTAGTTGGGGAGCCAGGAGGTGACCGCGAATCACGCTCTCACTGCGCTCACTTCCAACTAAGAGCCGAAAATCTCCTCAAACTTCACAGGAATTCTGATGAGCAACTGGAGGATCTTTCTTAACATGCTGAAATTCTAATGCTCTGATATGAGCAAACAATGACATCAAAAATTAAATAAATAAACTTCAGCTGAAAAGACAAACCTCCAAATGAAACACTTTTCTGCTAATTCAATGAGAATTCACAGAGAACTAGAACTAGAACCAAAAACAAAATTACATCCAAAACCAGAACTGGAACCAGAAGCAGAACCTGCACAATATAATGAAGAATAATAACAGAACCAGAACCAAAGTCTGAATGTAAACAACCAGAACCAGAATTAGAACAAAAGCAGAATCAATGCAATCAGCAGAACCAGACAAATTACAACCCGAAGACCAGATAGACCAAATCAGAATCCAGAACCAGAACTAAAACTAATTCCTGATCTGGGATTCGGTCGGATAAATTCCTGTCATATAAACAGCTTTGAGAACTTAATGAAGTCTGTGAAGGTTTCGTCCATCTGGTCAACATCTGACAACAGAACCCATAATCATGACTCTCAGGGTTCTTTCAGAGTGAGACGGGGAACATGGGGAAAATTCTTTAGCAGCAAACACAGGATCTACAACATGACATCAGCAAATCACCAAATGACCAAACTGACTGGAGCACCTCTTCACTGACACGCAGCCGGGTCTAGATTAGGTTCTACATCTGAATCGAGTACTTGTCCTGGTTCTGATATTAAATATCCGATTCTGTTTCTACAACCGATTCTTGCTCTAGCCCTGTTGTACATCTTGTCCCCTTTCTGATTTGGTTCTTGTCCATGATTTAGATCTTGTTTTGGTTCTACTACTTAAACCAGTTCTACTTCTGGAAGACCAAGAATCAAGGTCCCGACCCGAACCCGACTTCAAGGTCACTTCGTCGGCAATAAACACCAAGACGAGTCCATCTTTGTTTCAGGCTCTGGTCATTTAAATTTTTGATATGGCTTTGGTTCTGTTTCTGGATGTTCATCCTCCAGTTCTGGTTCCTGGTCATGGCTCATGGTTCTGTTTATGACTTTAACGCTGAACGTGGTTGTGCTTCTGCACTTGCTGTTCTTTTTATGGATTTGTTTCTAATTCTGGTTCCAGCTTGGATTCTGACGTTAGATTTAGATGTTCTTCAGGATGGCTTTATTACATGACACATGGACCAGACAGAATGTTTGCAATGTCTCTTTTGTTTTCTAAAATGATTGATGCTTTAATTCTTGTCCATACCGGACGTTTCCCTTCCCGCGGCTGTGAGAGCAGCAGGTCCGTCGTCCACTAGCCTTTTATTAGCGCTTATTTTCCAGGCGTGTGTTTAGGAAAGCGTTATTGAGAGGACTTGGCTGAGAGACGGAGATAATCAGGAGAACTGAAACGTTTTTAGGGAGGAGTTGATGTTAATCCCAAACACTCCAGTCTCGATCTGTAAATCCGCGAAAACAAACTGTCACTCAGCTCGGTTCTCGCCTCTGTCTGACAGCCAGCACGTCTCCCAGCAAAAAAACGTCTTTTATTTCTGACGTTTTTGGGTTAGTGAGCTCTCAGCGAGCTCTCAGACTCTGCTGTGGAGAAGAAAATTCTCTGGGTTCTCAGGGAACAGCACCATTATGTACATCACCACCTCGCTTTCCAGCCGTATCTCTCTATCTATCTATCATACCATGCAAAAATATCGCCCCTGAACTTTTCCACTTTTTGTACTAAAACTGAAACGGACTTCGCTGAAATGAACATGTCATGAATCTACACAAAATAGCCCATAATACTGAACCGTGAGACATGGTGGTGGTAGCTTCATGTTCAGAGTTCTCCGTGTCCTCCCGGGTGTGTCTCTGACTAATCCCCTCTTTACCCTCATTAACTGCCTCTGAGTGGACGGTCTCTGGGCAGAGTCACGGTTCTGCCGTATTCTTTACAGTTTTTAATAGCGGGATGTTTAAATGTGCAATGAAACAGGAAGCTGGATGTTCAAAGTTCTGGATTTTTTTTAATGAAAAGCTGATTGATAGAACTTTGTCCTGGACTTTGCTTTGATCGCTCCTTGGTCTTCACCATGCAGAACAAACAAAGTGATCACGCTATATCACTTCTGACAGTAAGAGAAGCAATTTATGGGTTTCACACCAACAGGGAATAGATAATTACAAAGTTAAGGGTTCTCAGCCTTCTAAACATGTTCCCAAAGGGTGACAACAAAGAACCTTTCCTACAAAGAATTGTTCCAGATGAGAAAAAGAGCATTCCTCTGTGGTCTTTAATGGTTCACTGGATAATTAAGGATTCCAAAAAAGGTTCTACGTGGAACTCTTGCTGATATGGAAACACTCTGGTGAACAGTTCCATATGGAACCTTTAAGGGAACCCCACAAGAGTTCAGATTTTTGTTTATTACAGAGTAGACCAGAGAACAGAGAACCTCACGCTCATAGAGAACCAACAGAACACCGGAGATTAATTATATCATTCTGCACGCATGAATAAACTCCTCCACACTGCGACTTCATCTAATCCACACTGCCAGGTTCTGCGACTGATAAATCCAGCGTGTGTTCTTTAACTACAGGAAACACAGCGGTTCTTTCAGAGAAGTGACAAAAGGAGCGACGTGAGGCGACGTGAGGCCACGTGAGGCCCAAGAAGACTGATGGAGATAAGAAAATGCTCAGCAATTCACGCAGCGCTGACAAGAGGCTGTTAAACGGTCACAGCTGAAACGTGGAGCTTTCAGATGCCGTGATCAGACTTCAGATCATCGTTAATACGCATTCGAGGTTCTGAGCAGAACCGATAAACTAACATCTCGTTTTAAAGCGATGATTTGTTTCAGAAAGAATTAAAAAATCTGTCAAAGAGAAATTCAGAGGTCTTAAACTCTCAGTTAATGACACTACAGACTCTCTGGATGGGGTTCTGAAAGGGGAACCGTCTGTCATTGGGTTCTATGTAGAACCCCAGCAGGTTTCCCTAACTTCTAGACGTAACCCTGTTCATGTGCTATATGGAGTTATTTAACTGAATGTCATAAACCTGTTGGAAATAAGATTTTTGTTTATGTAGGTTTGTCAGGCTGGAGGTTGTTGGAATAAGCCTTTAGAAAGCTTTATGTAGCTTCATGTCTGCTGTTTTGATGAAAATGTTATAAAACAAATACATCCTAATACCTCGAACAATACTTACGAAATACATCCACAGTACATCGGAATATTTGTGACGACATTTCTGTTAGCAGTTTCAGCTTTGATCTGAGGATTTCTCACACGGCTGTTTGTGGTGGAAGCTTGTTGAGAAATTAACTCAGCTGCTTGGTTCTTGATGTGTGTGTGTGTGTGTGTGTGTGTGTGTGTGTGTGTGTGTGTGTGTGTGTGTGTGTCAGTGTCATGTGTACAAATGTCATGTGTATCGGTGTTGTGTATGAACATGCACAGACAGGTTATTAAGATACTGAAGGTGAAGACAATCATTTACCGACTGTGTGTGTGTGTGTGTGTGTGTGTGTGTGTGTGTGTGTGTGTGTTTTGTTTGCTTTTCCCAATTAACCAAATGCTGAGGACAGGAGCCTCATGTAGAGACACACACCACACACTGATAAACACATCCCCTCACTACTAAAGTGGCCAGCAGGTGTGTGTGTGTGTGTTTGTGCATGCGTGTGTGTGTGTGTGTGCGTGTGTGTGTGTGTGTGTGTGTGTGCGTGTGTGTGTGTGTGTGTGCTGCTTATGACAGCTGGCTCGGCGCTCGGCTCGGCTCAAGCGCATTAATGATCAGGTGAGCTCGGCCTGCATACTGATGAGTGTGTGTTTGCGTCTCTTTTCGTCCAGATGTCATGCCGTAATTGAAACCGTCGTGACACACATCATCTCTGCGACACACACACACACACACACACACACACACACACACGCATATACACACACACACACATGCATATACACTGCAGGCTCTTTAACACACGTGATAAAAACAGACTGTCACACTGTGATGTAACGGTTTATCCCTGTAGCTCTTCTCACTGGTCCGTGTCTGAAATGTAAATAAACTGCGTCTGCTGTGGAAACGATCTCCTGCAGGACGTCACGCGTACGTCGTCTTTATTTACTCATAATCGCACGATTAGTTAAAGGTGAATCTGTGTTTACGTCTACAAAAATTTATCTCGAAAAATTTATCTCGATCGATTGTAAGGATCGATTGAGACTCATTAATAAACAAAGTTTTTTACCTATAAACATAAACGTAAGTGTGATTTTCTAACGTTACACACTAACACAAACTCTTTACCGTGATTTACACACGAGGCTTACGAATTCAGGTTCGAGTTTCTCTTTCAGAGTGAAAAAAGGGGCGGGGCCTATTATAATGAGCCGCCCATTCTGATTCATTAACATTAATTATTGAGTAAATAAATGAAACACTTTTCATTTGCTTTATTAAAAGTTTTTACCGCAGCGTGGTTAAATCCTCGAGTCAGTGTGTGTTGATTAGTTCTCTATCACAGCGGCTCTGACAGCAGCGCAGGTTTATATTAACGCGCTCGCTCTGATACGCTATCGTTTCTATAGCAACGGCTCATTCACAGAGACGTGTCCAATGAATGTAATGTACGGCTAGTAATTAAAAAAAAGATTTTAAAAAATGTTTAACAAAGAAGAATGTAGAATTGTTGATGTGTAAAGTTTTATTTAACATTTACGGAGTGTCTTGGAGTGAACTTGCCTTATTGCCTCTGTGAAGCACGGTGGTGGCAGCATCATGATGAACGTTACCCTTTGACTCCTTACAAAATAATTCCATAACTACAAAACTAGACGTTTTTGACTTCAGGTTCAGTTCTGTAACAATTCACTTTCCTTTTGCTTTACTAATATTCTTTAATTGTTATAAATTGCTGTTGATGCCATTGTTCACTGAGAGAGCTCTTTTATCTGAAGGTGGAAATGAGCTTCTCTCTCTCTCTCTCTGTCTCTCTCTCTCTCTCTCTCTCTCTCTCTCTCTCTCTCTCTCTCTCTCTCTCTGGCTATTGATGTGTCAATCAAACAAGCCCCGCCCCTAGTTCATGATGACATCATGGTATGTGACTTAACACTGATTTAAATGTGTTTTAGAGATTCTCTGTTAAAGGACTAAACATAGACGTGATAAGAGAATACATACAGGCCGTGCTTTTATTTCATTGTTCTATAAATTTACAGGTGGTGTTGTTGATGTTGTTGTTGTTGTTGCTGCTGTTGATGATGTTGATGATGATGATGATGATGATGATGTTGATGATGATGATGATGATGATGATGATTATGATGATGATGATGATGATGATGTTGTGAGTGTTTTGGAGTCGCTGAGATATAAAGCCCCGAGCAGGGCGTGCCAAGCCGCAGCGCTCAGGCCGGGTTTGTCGGTGTGGGAGTGATGAATGAAGAAGTCAGCGTGTGTTTGGGGAATGAATTCAGCACACGAGGTCTGATTTTAAACGCGATGTGACAGTTTCGTACCGCTGCTGTTACACTACCATAAGCAATTTAATATGTTTCAATTAAAATGCCAGATGGAGCGAAATAAAGGAATATGTGCTGCGTTTCATCATCACACTGCGTTAATTATCCAGTCAGAGACGGAGCACAGCACAAATAAACACCGGATCCCATCACGGAGTCCATACATTAAACCCTAAAGAGCTTATAAACATACATTAAACCCTAAAGAGCTTATAAACATACATTAAACCCTAAAGAGCTTATAAACATACGTTAAACCCTAAAGAGTTTATAAACACACATTAAAC
>CM074969.1:452419-465822 GCA_037577455.1 Pangasius macronema | reverse complement strand
TGTGTGTTGTAGTGTGTGATGTAGTGTGTGATGTAGTGTGTGTTGTAGTGTATGATGTAGTGTGTGATGTAGTGTGTGATGTAGTGTGTGTTGTAGTGTGTGATGTAGTGTGTGATGTTGGTGTGTGTTGTAGTGTGTGATGTAGTGTGTGATGTAGTGTGTGTTGTAGTGTGTTGTAGTGTGTGATGTAGTGTGTGATGTAGTGTGTGTTGTAGTGTGATGTAGTGTGTGATGTAGTGTGTGTTGTAGTGTGTGATGTAGTGTGTGATGTTGGTGTGTAACCCGCTGCGTGTGCTGCCGTTACAGGAAAATAATCATCGCTGCACGGTGTGATGAAGCGGAGTTTCTGTCTCCACCCTGGAGTTGATTATTTTCCTCTAACAGCACGTCCCCGAGTGTTTCATTCCTCTCACACCACAGCAACTTACCAACTTTATTAAAGAACGATACGTCGTACTTTTTATCCATTTATAGTTACATGTAATGTTGTGCAAGTTACTTCCTCTTGTCACTTACATTATAGCAGCTATAAACAGTCGTTCCCTCACCTGCAGCTCTTCTACTGAGAAACCGCAGAGAGCGTAAACTCCTCCGTCCTGAAGACGCCGGAAAACTTACAGCTCCAGCTTCACCTCTGACTGTTACAGAGCGCTGACACTGGAGACTCCTTCCATCAGCGTTACATAAACACAAAATACACAAAATATCAACACGTTTTAACGTGGAGCGTCCGCTGTACACGTCCCTGTGAATGAGCTGTTGCTATAGAAACGATAGCGTATCAGAGCGAGTGCGTTAATATAAACCTGCGCTGCTGTCAGAGCCGCTGTTATAGAGAACTAATCAACACCTGACGACCAATCAGAGCGCAGGACTCAGCACCCCTGTGGTGTAAAAGCGAGAGAAAAGAAAGGGAGAGACATTTGATTTGTTGAGATTTAAAATTCTGTTCAGAAAATTATATCTGTAATACTTTAATGTTTTATCTGACGTGGGTGCATAAGTTTGTGCCCCCCACCAACCCCCCACGTTTGTTATCAGGATACACTTCTGAAAACAGTGCTGCTGTTTGTTTGTTGCTGTTTGTTTGTTTGTTTGTTTAAATATCTTTCGGAGAGGAATTTCAGGATCCTTTATCCCGGTATACGGTCAGTATTTCACGGCACCCTGCTGGAGAAGGATGGTGTTTTTGTGTTGTATAATATTAACGTGAGAGAAAACGTTGAAGCGATGAAGTTAAATCAGCTCTCGGTGCACTCAGACTTCGGGAGCTGATAATTGATAGCTGTCCTCTTCTCTCCGTATCGATCCTCCATTTCAGCCTCTGCCTCAGAAACTCTCTGCCATTTATTCATCTATACACAGCTGCCTCAATACAGCCGCCCCCTCACACACACACACACACACACACACACACAGAGCGTCTGGTGATTGAAAATGGCTGCTTCACAAGTTTTGCAGTAAGAAGATGGAAAAAAAAAGGATTCCATGCGGCTTCAATCCGACCAGCTCATCGGACCGTGTGCAGAAACCCATCAGCTATTGAAAAGCAATCAAATAAGTGTAAATCGGCCTCGTTTAGGGTCGGGACCCAAACACACACCACCCAGAACCCTTCATATGTCATTTTCCAACCGAACGGCTGTGTTCCAAAAATAAATAAATAAAACAAAATCACCACTTTATTGATACCTGAACAAAAATATTTATGACTTTTAAAAGAAGCTATAAAACAATCGCAATATTAAAAATAAATAAATAAAAAATAATATATATATATCTTCAAAAAACTTCATTCAGTGAAGCAGCAAACATCATGAACCTGAAACTAGAGAAGCATTAAAGCAATATTTATTATTTAAAAAAAGAAAGAAAATTAGGAAGCTTGAACTATTTAAAGCCAGTTTATTCATTACCTGTTAACTACACCTTACGTTAGCGAGTGCTAGTTACCTAGTTACCAATCAGGGAGGAAGAAGGCTAACACCGGCTAGTAAACATGCTATACGACAACATAGCAGCTAGCATAATGTGGCTAGCATTCTAGAAAACTTAGCTGCGTTAGATCGCTAGCATGATATTTCCGAGTTTGTTAGTGAACTATAATGTTGCTTATGTTTATATTTTAGTTATATTTAAATTAGTTTTAGATTTGTTTAGAAGAAAAGAAGAAGAAGAAGAAGAAGAAGAAGAAGAAGAAGAACAGAGGTGTTTATTTGATTTTAATGAACATGCTGAAAAAAATCCTTCAAGTTTTTTTTTTTTTTGGAGGCTAAGAACTCTTAATTATCCAACAAACCCTTAAAGAACCACCGAAGAACCCTTTATTCTAAGAACGTCCCAAGTACCGAGAAGATAAATGTTAAACTCCTGACAGGTTCTAGCTGCTAAGAAGAAAATAAAGAGCAATAATTTGGAGTTTGTCCTGATCAGTTATCCAGCTCCTACACACACCGGTTCTTCAAGCGTTCTTCAGACAATGAAGGTTCTTCACTTTCAAAAGAAAAACCTTGGAACTCTTTCTGATAGGAAAACATTCTGCTGTATGTTCTTAGAAAAGAGGTCCATTGAAGGTTCTTTGCTTCCAAGCAAGAGTTCTCCGTGAAACGCCTGAGGTAGGAAGACGCAGCGTTCTACAGAGAACCTTTAAGGGTTCTACGCTTTTATAACTTAGTAAACATTAAAGTGGGATTGTTACTCCTGCGTGTTCTTACTGGCTCGTGTCCGAGGTGTGAATGTGAGTAACTGTGATTGACGATTCATTAAATAAACATTTAATTAAAGAAAACTTCTGGAACGTTCTCTCCCGAGTCCTGATGAGATCTTTAACGCGTAAAGACTAAGAACACAATCGCCTGCATCTGACTCACTGCTTCAGCCACTGAGAAAAACAAGAATTAATAATAATTTTAGAGAATAAAAACCCGAACCAGCTGAAAGTGTGGTGAGTTTTAAGGGATAGACGGCTGGAGGTCTGTTTAATTAACACTCTGCTCCCTACCTAGGGCCCTAATGTGGATTTATTTGATGACTTTATTGAGCGAAAGTGTAATTAATCATCATTCATTTTTATTCTGCTTCATACAGCACACTGAAAAATACAAAAATAATAATAAAAAATTAACTCATTAATCTTCTGCTTCATTAAAAGAGTGAAATATGAGGCACACGCCATGTTAATAAAACGAGACGGATGGATTTATTCTTCACTTTATGTAAATTAGATCTGGCATATTATTACACTTCTGTAAGACGTTTTCCTCTTTTTATATTATATATTATATTTTATATATTTCTCATAAACTAATAAATTAAAAAGGAATATTTTTAAAGTTAATTGATTACAATCGCTACATTGAGACGCATATTGTTATTTATTTATTTATTTATTTTTGTTATTTATTCTTCATTATTTAATTTGAATATTTAATAAACTAAACATGGAGCAGCTACGTGTTTAAAACCCTGGAACCGAAGCGAGGGAGCGGACCACCAACACCGAACTGATGAATATCACACGAGATAAGGATATATTATATTAAAAAAAGAAAAAAAGATTGTTATTTATATGATAATTCGTGGGGATACGAGTGCGGCTGTTTATAAGATCGTTATCTGCTGAAGATAATAAAGATTTAATAAAACAGAGTGAGAGAAGCGAGACTCACGGCTGAGAACAGGCTGAGACTCAACACTAACATCTTCAAATATCTGAAAGCCCCTTTATGTGCTTTTGTTTGTTTGTTTGTTTGTCTGTCTGTGACCCCAATTCGGACAGATGATGGACTGACGCTGATGATGGACTGACGCTGAGGATGGACTGACGCAGATGATGGACTGACGCTGATGATGGACTGACGCAGATGATGGACTGACGCTGATGATGGACGCTGATGATGGACTGACGCTGATGATGGACGCTGATGATGGACTGACGCTGATGATGGACTGACGCTGATGATGGACTGACGCTGATGATGAAAAGCCTCAGCAGCGCTGCAGTAAACACGGATTTTACTCTTTAAGGCTGAAACTCGTCTTTAGCTGAAACAGCAGAAGCAGCCGATTCTAATCATCACTCCGGCAGCCGATTCGCTCGCATTAGCATAAAAATAACACTTTCTCCATAATATATTTTTATCAGGTTTGATTTTTATATCTTATTGTGGTCCAGTTTCAAAGTTCTGATTCTTTAAAGCTGTTTTGTTTAAAGTTTGTTAGTTTAGTTCAGTGAACAGCGCAGAGCCTTCGGGTTATATTCTGAATAATAATCTGAATAATTCTGTAGTAAAATTATATTTAATTTTAATTATATCATTATTTAATAATATGGCGTTTCGTATAGTGTATATTTATATTTATATTTATATTTATATTTATATTTATATTTATATTTATATAGTCAGCAGGGAAAATGCTGGTTTAATAAAATATTAATTATTTATACAAATTAAATATAAATCTATAAATACTTTTATAATTACTCAAGTATATAAATATAAAATAAATATTAGACATAAAATATATAAATATATTCAGTGTATATGTGTGTGTGTGTGTGTATGAGTGTGAATGTGTGTGTTTGTGTGTGTTTGTCTGTATATATTTGTATGTATGAGTGTGTGTGTGTGTGTGTGTGTGTGTGTGAGAACTGTTCTGTACAGTGTTATGGATCAGAAGTGAAAAGCTCAGTGCAGTGCTGAGTTCTAGGCGTTTAGCTCCACAGGCAGCGGATCTATAAAGATGTATAAAGCTATAAGAATTATGGTGAGGTCAAAGGTCACTGAAATCAATGAAGCCGGTAAAAACCCAAAAAATCGTGAGGAAACCTCAACTCTCCTCCAGCAGACGCGGCGGAGCGTGTCCCACCTGTCCCACCTGTTCCACCTGTCCCACCTGTTCCACCTGTCCCACCTGTCCTACCTGTCCCACCTGTCCCACCTGTTCCACCTATCCGACCTGTCCCACCTGTCCCACCTGTCCCACCTGTCCCACCTGTCCCACCGATCCCACCTGTCCCACCTGTCCCACCGATCCCACCTGTCCCACCTGTGTGTTGAGTTTGATTAGCAGAGACGTTAGCTCTGTGCTGCTGCAGGAAAGTGATCCGCAAAATGAATCATTTTAGTGATTCCATTCGAGTCATTTGCTTTAATTTATATTGACACAGTGAACCAAATGACTCGACTCAAATATTTTGGTGATTTGATTCAAATAATATTATTGATTCGAGTCGAGTCATTTGGTTCACTACAGTGATTTGAATCAAATCACTAAAATAATTAAGTTTCATTTCCAGCCGTGTGCCGCTCGGTGTGAACGAACTCACGAACTCGCCACCTTCAGCCACGACGTCGACTCCTGGACACGTTTTCACCACAAATCAGAGAGAAGTCTGATGTGCCGCTGATTCCTCTCACACAGCCGGAATAAACCTTCATCCTCACTGCGCCGAAACGTCGCTTCTCCTCCGCACAGAGCAGGCTTCAGAACCGCGAGAACCCTGCACATCGTCTTACTCTCAGAGAAATAAATAATATCCAACAAATGACTGTTTAATATTTTTAATTTCCAATTCTAAACTTGCCATCGCTAATACCCTAATATCGCTAATATATGCTAACTTAGCTAGCCAGATAGCTAACTGCTAATAAACTAGCTTTTTCTCACAAACTAGTATTTGTGTTTCAATTTCACTTTCAGTATCAGGGTCTCTGTCATTTCCTCCCTGATTTATTAATCAGCAACAACAACAACAAAAAAAAACTATTAAAATATAATGTTATGTTACCATGGCAACTACCATCCTGGCGACCACCATTCATGGCTAACACGATCAGATGTGAAAATAAACAAATCACATGACTTACACTTGAAAATAAATGAATCACGTTAAAGTAAGTGAATCGTGTCAAAATAAATGAATCGTGTGTAAAAAAAAAAAAAAACACATGAAAATAAACCAATCGTGTGTCAGAAAATTAACGGATGTGAAAGACGAATCAAAATTAATTGTGAATAAAACAGAAAGAACACGTGAAGGGTCTAAAATCCGCACGTGTCTATACAACTGTAAGGAATCAGAGCTTTATTTCAGTGATTATTAGCGGAAATGTTGCCATGGTGATCGTACGTAAACATCTTCGGTTTTATTGGTCTCTTCCCTTCGCTCCGTCTCTTATCTGTCTCGCAGCAGAAGCCGAGTCTCCCGAGAGCTGCTCCGTCCCGCTGAGTGGATTTTAGAGGAAACAAAGCCAGTAAACATCATCTCTGGGCAAACAATCCACACGAAATCCCGCCGAGATGCTAACAGCCGTGTAGCGGCTTCCAGGACTGCCGCTGAGCGCTGATGTGTTTCACCGCACCGCACCGAGCGTCTTCTGCTTTTAAACAAACACTTCGGCACAGAATCTACATCAGCGAGCGCAGACTCCAGCACACGGACTGACGGACGACAAAAATCCTCATCTGCGTCAGGAGAATGTCACAATGACATCAAACGAGTGACGACATGAAGAGAGTGCGAATAATGAATCGGCTTCAGCTGCGTGGACACAAGCTCCGCCCACTGGTGTGTTATTTAAATAATCGCTGTTCAGGAAGTTCATCATTTTAGCAGAAAAATAATGTAAACTTTATCATGTATAGGACATTTTTTAATATTACAGCATGTCAGACAATTCAAAAAGATACACATAAGTTAAATAAAATATTTATTTATAACGGAGCAGTAATCACTGTAGACATTATAGGGGGCGTGTCCACAAATATTGAAGTATGAGTACGTAGCCCCGCCCCATGACAAGTGTTAATTAGAGAGAGTGTGCTTTTGGCTGCAGATATAAAAATTAAAGAGTATTTTTAGTGAGTAGGATTAGAAGGCCATACATGGTTAGGTGGGTGTGTCTTTGTGATGTATATGCAAATTAAGAGCAGCTATGAATAGGCATGATGGATGGGAATGTGGGTGTGGCTTTCAGTTAATATATGCCCATGTGGGTGTGTTTTTGAATTCATATATATAAAAATGAAAGAGTATTTTAGTGGGTGTGGCTTGAAGCCCGTACATGGTTATATGGGTGTGTCTTTGTGACATATGGAAATAAGAGCAGCTATGAACACGTATGGCTTTAACGCCACAGACTGGAATGTGGGAGTGGCTTTCAGTTAATATATGCGCATGTGGGCGTGACTTAAAGTCCATAAATGGGAATGTGGGTATGGTTTTGAGGTTACATTTGGAGATGAGAGGGGTGTGTGTGTGAGTTCATACAGTATCTGGGGAAGTGGGTGTGTAATCAGGGCCATATATGGAAATGATCGTGATATAAAAGCCATATTTGGACATGTGGGTGTGTCTTTGAGTCCATATATAGAAATGGGAGCTAATATCGATAAATAGAACTGAGAGTGTAACTAAAGGTGAAAGTGGGCGTGGCTTTGAGGTAATGTATGGAAATGAGAATGCCACTTAGTGGGCGTGGCTTGTAGGCTGTATATAGGAATGTGGTCGTGTCTTAGAATGTATACATGAGGTTCTGGGCGTGTCATTGAGTCAATATATGAAAATAAGAGTGGAACAAAGTGGGTGTGTCCAGTGGCCGTAGATGAGAATGTGGGCGTGTCTTTGAGTCCAAGAGCAGCTCAGAGTGGGCGTGGCTTAAATACCCAACTATCAGCCTATCTATGACTAATTATTAAATTCATATATGGAGTCATATGGGCGTGGCTTCAAGCTCATATATGGAAATGAGACGATGTGGATTTTATCTGTTTTTTTTCTTGTTTTTGTCTTTTATGTTTTGCAATTTTTTTATGTGCTTTTGTTCTGTGTGCTTTTTTCCCTCAATTTTCCTCAGGTTAGAGTGTAGAATGTGCTTTCAGTATGCCCTCTGCCTCCTGCTGTGTGTGTGTGTGTGTGTGTGTGTGTGTGGCTCTTCCTCTTTGTCTCCAGAGTCGCAATTATGACTTAATGCTCTCTAATTGTTTTCATTGTGAGTCAACACGCCGTCCTTTAACAGAGTCCTCGTCCTGTGCTCTCGGCTCATCTGCATAAATCTGCCCTTTTTTTTACATTTATACTCCATTAACATATTTTACATGAATAGTTAAAAGGGCTCACAGGAGCTATGCTAATAGGCCAGGCTCATTTGCATGTGTGTGTGTATGTGTGTGTGTGGGTTGTGTTTAAATTAAACGCGAGGTGAGAACATCACTTCCACATCAAAAGCACAATTTTATGCAAAAACGGCTCCAGATCTGAAGTTCACTCGGCTTTAAGGGAATTTTGTTAAGCCGTAAAATATTCCGAATGAAATCTCTCAGAGTGGAGTGTTATCGATAATATAATAACCACCTTTCTTTTGTTCGCAAGAATGAAATGCTCATTAATTTCCTACAATGCAATGTTGTATCCAAGAAAAATACCTACAATACCTATAATATATAATGTGTGGTTTGGGACACGCCCACAGTGGATGGATGATGATGATGATGATGATGATGATGTTGTTTATGTGGTCTATACTGTGAATAGAGTATAGAGTGTGTGGTTTGGGACACGCCCACAGTGGAATGATGATGGTGTTTACATGCCCTATATAGTGAATAGTGAACATGGCGTGTGGTTTAGGACACGCCCACAGTGGATTAGTGCAGTAACAGTTCAGGGTTTAATTTGAAACTGCAGCACTGTGGAAATAAATGGAGGTAAAGCACGTTAGTCCTCATGGGATCGCTGTTCCTCAGTGTATTTATATATAAGAGACAAAAAATATCTGTTTGATTTATTCCGAACATTATTCCCAAGACTTTTCCCTTCTACAGTCTCCTCAATAACTCACCTTAAATGAAACACACACACACACACACACACACACACACACACACACACTTACTTACCTTATAACCCAATTTTCCACTCCAGCAGCTTAAATAAAGCACATGCACTGATTAACGTTCTTGTCTCACTCTCAGTCAGTAAATACATACATCTTTAAAATGAAATAATTCTTTTTTATTGCGAATGATGGGACAGATTTCGTTGGGGAAATATAATTTGTATTGATTATAAAATACTACTATTGACCTATAAAGCACTAAATGGTCTCGTGCCACAGTACCTGAGTGAACTGTTGGTCTTTTATGNAAAGCCCCACAGTTATGGAACAGCCTTCCACTTAGTGTTCGGGGCTCAGACACAGTCTCAGTGTTTAAGTCTAGTCTAGTCTTTTGTTTGATTCTGTCTACCTTATGGTATTATTGTTTGCATTTATTGTCCATATTTACTGTTGTCTAAAGTCCTTGTCCATGTCTACTACATTGCACGGTAGTTTCCTGAAGGAACTATGTTTTGTTTTTATCCATTGCCATGTGATGTGCTAACACTGACAATAAAACTGACTTTGGAAACATANAACATATTTGTTTAGTCAAGCCTTTTGTGAATAGTTGTTTCTTAGGTACAGGGGCAGGTCTGGAGGGTTCACAGGCACAGAGTGTTGTGGTGAACTGGGATGTTTGGATGCTGTCGCAAACCCCCCCTACACATGCTGCTCCTGAGATGCCAGTGATCCTGACCCCTTCTGCTCTCCAGACCTGCCTGATCCATCCTGATGCCCTACATCTGCTTGGAGTTCTCATCACCTGGAAATCACTCACTGCTGCTGAGGACGACCTCCAACACACAGCCTGAAGGTCACTGAGATTAGTGAGGATGATTCCACTTACAAACCATGAAGATGCCTTTGGACTTCAATTCCCACAAACAGTTTTGTACTCGAGTCTCCATCAGTGACCAGCTGATGACTTCAACAAAACAGACTTCGTGTTAAAACTATAATGAATTCAGAAATAATTCCTGGTTACACAACTACACTATTTGTCCTTATAGTACACAATAACAGAAGGGATTTATTTATAATCGCACTCTCCGTGTCACCTGATAACTGAAGTAAACAGATTGCATAGATCACCAGAACCCTCGTTTTTTGTGCTCTCATTTTATAATTAATTTAATTATTAATTTGTAAATGTGTTCCTCTGCTGGTCAAGTCATATCTCCTGTGTAATATTTGCTGAATTTCTGGTCTCAGGTCTGTAATCAGCAAAAATGTCACTTGGAGCATCAACATCCAACAATAAGCGGCGTCTCTACATGGCTTTGGAAGAACGTTTCAAAGCTACTTCAGCTAACTTCCACTAAAATCACTGATCGCACCTTTAATTGTCCGTATAGACAGTGTGAGTGACGAGAGTGAGGTTCTGATTGGCTGATCATCTTTAACACGTTTAAGAGTAAGAACAGCTGTTCTGTGTGACTGAGGCTGTTTTCAGACTCGGTTAAAAATCACCGCTGATGTGATTAGCTTTCTAGCTGCTAACTTGGTAGCTAGCAGTAAAATATTAGTCACTACATCAGGATCTGTCATGAACTAGCGAGTGATGATGAATAAACGAAAGTCACATCCTCAGCGCCAAAACTTACGAGAACATCAATCAGAGCATAACTGATAACTCATAACTCCTAAACCTAAAGAACAGCTCGCATGTCACATGTCAAAGAGCTAGACTGGAAATCAGAAAGTGATGTATAATTCCACACATCAAACATTAATCTTTAAATTCCTTAATCTTTAAGTTTCTTGCTTACAAGCAGAAGGCAAAAAGCCCAGAAATGAATCTGTGTATAATTCTGTGTTCACTTAAAGCAGCGTTTACGCTCAGCAGCCTGACGAGCAGAAGATTAATTCGTGAATTGTTAACACAATTCAGCTTTCATCTCGTCTTCCTTTTGGTTACTCTGAGAACAACACACACACACACACATACGCACACACACACACACACACACACACACACACACACACACACACACACACGATTTTTCTTCATTTCGCTCCTCGTGAGACGACGTGTCAGAGAATGAGGCTGGTTTTTTACCTCTTTGTTTTTCTCCATCATGTTTGTATCATTTCATCAACGGCTCAGTGAGCACAGCTGAAAACAATCTGAAATATATTCTTCCTTTCTTTCTTTCTTTCTTTCTTCTAAAAATAGCTGTACTGTGTGACATGGTTAAAATCACTAGCATTATAATATTTGCTGCTCGTTCAGGATTTAGCCCTCAGGTGAGCAGAGAAACTAGTGAGCGATGATAAAGAAACAAACGGCACCTCCTCAGCGCTGAAACCTCCGATACATGACATTACGGCTTTTCTGCGACTGCCTGGACCACGCTAGACGTATAACTATACAGTAACTACTGTAATATGTGAACCTGTTATGATTTCAGGAACATACGCATGTGTAACGTAAGTGATTATTATAGGAATATTCCTCACACTCACGTAGCAGTCTAGTGGGAAGCGTTGTGTTGTTATAGGAGAATAATCCACGTAGCGGTGGTGTGATAGCGACACGCCCTCAACGCCCAGCAGCCTGGTTTATACTAGTACTGATAGTTAGCGCATGGCTTAACATATGTGCGTGTGTGTGTGTGTGTGTGCGTGTGTGTGCGTGTGTGTGTGTGTGTGTGTGTGTTTGTGTGCAGAAGCAGCGGCAATGCAATCGGAATTGTTCACACACTCGCTGCATATCTTATATACATCCAGAAGATTTAAAAGTGTCCTTCCCTAAACAGCACGTCGGAGCCTAAACATCTCCGTCCATCAGGTTTCCAAGTTGAAGTGTCAAATGTTTAATGATTTCATGCACGGCGATGTTAAACATACCGGCGAGCTCTGTGACTGTGTCTCTGAAAACTTTCCGCCATCATCGTGATTGTCGTCATGATCTGCGTCTCAGATCGAAAACTCTGACCTCACACTCAGAAGTGTTTACTAATCTAGTCCCGAAGGCTGGTGCACAAAGCAGAGCTTTCTGTAGGTCTGAAGGCAACATGAGAGGATTTTAACATTCAAACCTTAACTCTAACAGGAAGCTCGGTTAGCGTTAGCATTAGTGATAATGCTCTAGAATAGTGTATACGTATATAAGTATGCGATTTGAGACACGGTGCTAGTGTGTTTAGCTGGAGGGAAATTTGTCAAGTTTTACACAAACACGTACACTATTCATTTAAACACGGGTTATCTGAATGTGACTCAGCAACATTTCAAAATATTAGCACACGAAAACACAAACTTTTATATTTCTAATATTAATTTATAAAATAAATGAATGAAACAAGATTGTGAGTTTCCTCCGTGCCCCGATTTGGTAAGTCACGACCCCTAGTTTGAGAATCCATGACTTAAACTGACTCTAGAGCTCTTTACTGGTTAAAAACTAACGCAGATGATTCAGAATAAAGTCAGTTTCATTGTGGTGATGGTTTATTGTTTCAGCATCTGTGTTGAGATAGTTTGGCACTGTGTGTGTGTGTGTGTGTGTGTGTGTGTGTGTGTGTGTGTGTGTGTGTGTGTGTGTAAAATACATTTGGGGAAACCTGCTTGTGAGAAAAAGAGGATGCGTCTAGACAAGAAACATATTATACCAGTTCCTAATATAGCGAATCAACACGGTGTTGAATGTGATTGAGTTTTCTTCATGCACCTATTACACACACACACACACACACACACACACACACACACACACACACGTACAACATGACTTGGCCTAAACAGGCAGCTTAATTGAAATTAAAATGTAAAAACATAAATCATGTTGGTCCGGACATAATTGAAAGGCGAGTGAATTTTTAATGAATGTTGGAGGCCATGCAGCGAAACAGGATGTGTCAGAGTGATGTATACTCACACACTCACTCATCACACATCACACACGCACACACACACACACTTTGTACACCTCCTTCCCAGCCTGAAACACGAAATTAACGGAAATTTCACTCACGGCAGGAGGCTGATGTGAAAATACTCAATAAATTCAACAAACATGAAGCAATGAAGTGAGTGAAAAAAGTCTGCTCTATAATTACAGTTCTGTAGAACAGTGAGACAATTTACACACACACACACACACACACACACTCACACACACACACACACAGAGTAGCTACATTTACACACATCCTAATAATCTGACTGAAGCTCAATCACAATCTCACAAAATCTGAATCCTGGATTGTGATTGGTCAGAAGGTGTTGATTAGTTTTCTATAACAGCAGCTCTGACAGTAGCGCAGGTTTATATTAATGCGCTCGTTGTACCATCTCCAACGATCTTCAGGCCGTCCACATGGGGCCCCAGCAGCAGTGAGCGAACTCAACCGATGGGAACTCCAACCAGAAGCCGGGCATCAGGATGGGTCAAGTATCTAAAGCTGCACTAAGTTCAGCTCAGTTCGGTTTTATTTGTATAGCGCTTTTAACAGTGGACATTGCCACAAAGCAGCTTTACAGAAATAAATGGATTCACAAAAAATATATTATAAATAT
>CM074969.1:301279-311279 GCA_037577455.1 Pangasius macronema | reverse complement strand
AGTCTGTAATATCATCCTTAATAAACCTTTCATTTTTAATGATCTTTTTAATTCTTTTGATGCGACTGCACTGATACTGACTGTCACTAAGCACTCGCACTGGAGACTCCTTCCACAAAGGTGAAATGAACACCTCCTCACATATCAGTGTAATCTGTTTATTATCAGTGAAGCGTCTCTGTGAATGAGCCGTTGCTATAGAAACGATAACGTATCAGAGCGAGCGCATTAATATAAACCTGCGCTGCTGTCAGAGCCGCTGCTATGGAGAACTAAGCAACACCTGACGACCAATCAGAGCGCAGGATTCAGCAGTGCTGTGAAGTGACATCTGTAACTCCACTATAAGGTAAGATATGAAATCAGGTACAGGACCGAGATCAGCACTAATCCTGCTGTAAAGATGATGTCAGAGTGGCCACGCCCACCGCGCTGGGTGTCCACCTGTCACCTCGATTCCAGGTTAATAAACAGGAAGAACAGATTCACAATTAAATATCACTCTAATATAAATGTCACTGATTCTGCTGGTGGAAAATGGAAGAGTTTTGGGTTAAACACGCCCTTATTTACTCTCTCACACACACACACACACACACACACACACACACACACACACACACACACACACACAGTGTCCATTAACACCAGACAGTCGAGTCACATGCAGGTGTCACACTGCGTTAAATGCAAAGCAATATTAACACTGACCTCTCACCTTCCCCCAGTGTGTGTGTGTGTGTGTGTGTGTGTGTGTGTGTGTGTGTGTGTAGTGAGTACACCATGTTCTTTCATGTTCTATGTCACACACAGGTTCCTTTCACTAATATTGCGCTCTCTGTCACTTCCTCTCTGACACTCACACTTTCATCATGTATTTCTATTTCATGTTGCACTTTGATCAGAAATAATAAAACACACACACACACATATATAAAACACGGATCAGCCGTAACATTAAAGCCACCTGTCTAATATCGTATAGTTCCTCCTTGTGCCAGTAAAACAGCTCTGACCCTCGAGGCCTGGACTCCACAAGACCTCTGAAGGTGTGTGTGGTTTCTGGCACCAAGACGTTCGCAGCAGATCCTTTAAGTCCTGTAAGGTGTGAGGAGGAGGTCTCCATGGATCGGACTTGTTTGTCCAGTGCGTCCCACAGATGCTCTATCGGATGGAGATCTGGGGAATCTGGAGGCCAAGTCAACACCCTGAACTCTTTGTCATGTTCCTCAAACCAGGGAGCATCATCCTGCTGAAAGAGGCCACTGCCATTAGGGAACACCGCTGCCATGAAGGAGTGTACCTGGTCTGCAGCGGTGTTTAGGCAGGTGGGACGTGTCACAGTAACATCCACATGAAGGCCAGAACCCGAGGTTTTCCAGCAGAACATTGCCCAGACCATCACACTGCCTCCACAGGCTCTCCTTCTTCCCATGGTGCATCCTGGTGCCGTCTCTTCCCCAGGTAAGCGACATACATGGACCGGTCATCCACATGATGTAAAAGAAAATGTGATTCATCAGGCCAGGCCACCTTCTTCCATTGCTCCATGGTCCAGTTCTGATGCTCATGTGTCCGTTGTAGGAGCTTTAGATGGAGGTCAGCAAGCTGCACTGCACTGTGTGTTCTGACTCCTTTCTATCAGAGCAGCTTTAACTCTTTCAGCAGTTTGTGCTACAGCAGCTCTTCTGTGGGATCGGAGCAGACGGACCTTCGGACCAGACGAGCCAGTGGTTTTAATGATACGGCTGATCGGTGGTTAATAGCTACAGCTGGATTTCAGTAAAGCTGCTTTGTGACTTTTCCATTTTTAAAAACGCTGTACAAAATGTATTTAATAATTCATTTGCAGTATGAGTGCGTGTGTAAAGTACATTAAGAGAAAAAGTACACAAAGTAACATAAATATATTACATTCAGTGTTTTTAATGTTTTTAGATGGAGCATGGTTCTTAGCTTGCTAACCGTAGAGTTCTACATGGAAGCTTTAAAGGTTCCTCAGAAGACTCGCTGAAAAACCAGCAAGATTTCTTTATTCAAGCTTTTCTTCTGAGTGAGTCCCTGTGTCTCCCTTTGTCTTGTACTATTTCTATCTGTCTTTGCTCTCGTTTTTTTTCTCTTTTTCACTCTTTTTCCTCTCTCTCTCTCTCTCTCTTTCCAGATAAAGGCTCTACAGTGTGAAAGTTTAGATAAATATGGGCACTGGTCCTAAAAGGAGCAAAATTTGCATAATGTCAGGAGCGAGGGGGAGGGTGTAGGGAGGGAGGGTGTAGGGAGGGAGGGGGAGGGTGTAGGGAGGGAGGGGGAGGGTGTAGGGAGCGAGGGGGAGGGTGCAGTAGGGGGTGGGTCAGCACTGTACAGCCACATGTCTCACACGGTGGCGAGGCTTTAAGAGGACGAGGCTCAGAGAAAGGGGAGCTCAGAGAGAGAGAGAGAGAGAGAGAGAGAGAGAGAGAGAGAGAGAGAGAGAGAGAGAGAGAGAGACAGCATCTGTGTTCACTTCATCATCATCTTCCTCACTCACTTGGATTACTGAGGGTCTGGCAGACAGGTGGGTTGACTTCTATACCTCTACACACACACACACACACACACGTCTCATCTCATCTCAGTTGTACTACAGGTTAGTGAGTAAGAGCAGAGAGTGCAGTGGGAGTGATCAGAGTACCGGCTCTACACGGCTCGGCTCTTTGTTCTCTACGGCTCTGTTCAATACCAATCTGCACCTCAGACACACACGCGCACACACACACACACACACACACACACACCAGCCCATGCAGCAGCACACATGAGGGAGAATTTCCCTGGAAACCCTGGTTAATCTGTAGGAAGTCTTTGTGTCTGATGAAATGGGAGGAGGTGTGAGAGGAGAACCCACTGTCCTGCCCTGGGAGCTCCGGGGTTCTAGAGCAGGTTCTCTGGGTTCTCTTTAACGCATGCTTCCTGTCTTTAGTAGTTTTAAAAGTTTTAATATATTTCCGTTACACACACATTTCAGGTCATGCTTAATTTTTTTGTATTTTGTCAAACCGTTTCCGAGTCACATTAGCTCCTACCTTCACGTGACGTTATTAAGAGTTTAACTTAAAGAACTGTGTTTTTTATGAATTTTTGTGAATTTTATTTCGTTAAAATTCATCGCGCACGTTCTCATTTTAAAGTTAATTGTTGAAGCTCGTGCACGCTGTACAGGCTGCTATGCGCGTTCACGGTTCTCACAACCTATTCTCGCGAGATTAAGCTGGAATTCGCGTTACCGAGGAAACTCCTAGGGCCGAGTCGCCATGGCAACGCCTTCAGCCTCGATTTGGCTTTCTTCTATTGCAAACGGTTTTTATATTACTACTCGTAAATGAATTAACTCCTTATTTTATTTTTTTCTATTTAACGTCAGTTAAATTTTAATTGAATAAGATAAAGCTAGTTGTTAGCATAAATAACTAAATCCTAGCTAGCTAGCAAAGCTATATAAATCAATGGCTATATGATCTTTTTTTGTTATGACCCAATCAATAACAAATCAATAAAAATATTTATCTGTGTGTATCTGGATAATATTTAAAGAACACGGAAATAGTTTTAAAAAAAAAAACAGTGTGTTTAATGATTTTAAGAACAATTTCAGCAACATTCAGAAAATTAGGTAAATCAGATTATTTATCTGTATGGTGCTATCTTATGAAGCTAGTTTAAAAACTATAAAATAATGAGGTGACGCGTAGTGATGACGTCAGTCCGCCTGTCACACTTACTCGGTGAAATTTTTTTTGCTTTATTATATTCTCATATTTTATTATCGTTTTTAATCGAAATCTCTGGAAGAAGTAAATTTGTAAAGGAATCGACGCCATTTTGAAGTTAGCATCAACAGTTACCTAGCAACGTCTGAGCTCACTCGTGCGCATGCGCAGAACTTCTGCTTATGACCCGGATGTGTCATGGTGAATAGCAGCAGTAATGAAACACTCAGAACTCTGGACTTTTTCCACTTCATTTATTTCAACCTTGAACTGGCATTTTACTGTCGGCTCTCCGTCCTCAGCACAGCGTCCACTACTGATTAAACACACAGAGTTATTCATACACCATACAGCTCGTTTCAGCTGCATGTTTAATTTAAAAGTCTGGTTCCTGGTGGTGTGTCAATCCGGTGTGGTGACTCTCAGCCCGGTGTGGTGACAGTCAGTCCGGTGTGGTGACTCTCAGCCCGGTGTGGTGACAGTCAGACTGGTGTTGTGACGGTCAGTCCGGTGTGGTGATGGTCAGTCCGGTGTGGTGACAGCCAGTCCGGTGTGGTGACGGTCAGCCCGGTGTTGTGACGGTCAGTCCGGTGTGGTGACTCTCAGCCCGGTGTTGTGACGGCCAGTCCGGTGTGGTGACTCTCAGCCCGGTGTGGTGACGGCCAGTCCGGTGTGGTGACGGTCAGTCTGGTGTTGTGACGGTCAGTCTGGTGTTGTGACGGTCATTCCGGTGTGGTGACGGTCAGTCTGGTGTTGTGACGGTCAGTCTGGTGTGGTGACTCTCAGCCCGGTGTGGTGACGGCCAGTCCGGTGTTGTGACGGTCAGTCCGGTGTGGTGACGGTCAGTCTGGTGTTGTGACGGTCAGTCCGGTGTGGTGACTCTCAGTCCTGTGTGGTGACGGTCAGTCTGGTGTTGTGATGGTCAGTCTGGTGTGGTGACTCTCAGCCCGGTGTGGTGACGGCCAGTCCGGTGTTGTGACGGTCAGTCCGGTGTGGTGACGGTCAGTCTGGTGTGGTAACTCTCAGTCCGGGTATTTCATGTGTTATCACGGTGTAAATGTACAACAGTCTCAGGGTCACATGGTGACTTTGTAGTAACAAAAACAGCATAAATAATGTCACACTGAGTGACAATGAGTGGACTCGTTATTCCCGTCAGGATCAGCCTACTGTAATTATCTGAACACTACACGTATTAATTTAGCAGTGCTTGTGCCTATATGTATTTCCTTTGACCTGGGCACATGTATGAATCTCATATACATTTAGTTTAGTTCCTTCCTTACATGAGCCAGCTTCCTTAAATGTCCATATTGCAGTGTAACTGTGTGAATCTACTGTAGGCTCCAGTGTTTCATTTTATTTCTTTCTCTCTAAATATGTATAAATCACTGAATCATTAACTAAACTGCATGAATAAATTTCATCACTGGATTCCTAATGTGAGATAACTGAGACTGTAATCGTAACCGTTCCAGAGAGTTCTGAGCTGTAATAAAACCCAGCACGCACTGCCGAGCTCAGCACTTGGATCGATTTTTGCATTATGCTGGCGCATGACTGCGCATCCTCTAATGCATGCAGCAGTGCAGCGGCACTCTGAGCCGTTCCTGCTGTAGAGTCACACTGCTGCAGACATCACACCGCCAGCAAGTGCAGAAAGCTTTATTTAAAGCCTCTGCATCTGGACGTACAGTAGTAATGTACACTCGATAAGCATGTTCATACTCAGGCCTCGATTAGCTCTTTTTACAGGATCATTTTCTACAGAGTGAAAGCTGGGTGTTGAAACCCGTGTTTAACTGCAAACAAGCTGAAATATATTTTAGTAAATCATTGTGTATAAAGCAAGAGCAGATTAAATAATCCTATTAAATCATTCCAGGATTTTGTGTGTTGTGTAATGTATAGTGGAGCTGCAGTGTACAGTTGTGTGTTATCTAATCAGCCGTGTTCTCCACCCTTATCTCCTCACTGCACTGAGCTCAGCCAGTCGTCCATGAATGCCGCATGGCTCCTATCAGCCCGACTCCGACACACTAACAGCAGCACTACAGCAGGAACGCTGCACATTCAGCCCGTCTCTATGAGCAGATCATTTTCTGTTTGTGTTTCTCTCATGGCTCATATTTTCCCACGACACCGAGGTTAAAATTCTCTACTTATTTATCCAGTTTGTGTCCTTCTCACGAGAGAGACGCTGAAAATTCTTACTTTAAACGTAAATGCTGTGAGTGAGGAATGAGAAAGATCCGGGCAGCTCGTTGGTGTACGACTTGCTCAACATTCCAGGCTCTTTACAAGAACCATGTGAAGTTTCCATCCAGCAGCCATTTGTCTTTCATTCGTCCTCGTCTCCCGCAGCTTTTGGACTGCATTCAAACGTTCTCCTTTTGGCAGAGTTAGCCGTGGTGAATAAAGTGAATGCCCTTTAAAAGGCGACACAGTGCAGGCGAAGCTGGCAGCCGCACACAGTGCACGCTTTTATCAGTTTTCACTTCCATCATGGTTAATTAATCCTGTGTTCCAGTCCCGGTTTTAATGCACCCTTGATGAATCGCCCTCAGCGCTTCTCCTGGGTCAAATCTGCATTTACTCTCATTACTGTATTAGTTCAAGAAAAGTCCGTTAGAATGACTCCAGGGGCACAGCCTACCCAGAGTGCATTGTGGTCTGAAACAGTTTTGTTTTGTATGAAGACGTTTTGTTCTATGTAGCCACCGACTTTATGTACACACCGTGTACTGGTTACAAACCCAGTGTGACTGCGCACAGTGTGACGCACGTTTACTAAGAGTCTACTGAAAGCAACAGGCCTCATTTATCAAATCTCTCAGTTGTGTGTATTGTCTTCTTGGCCACATTTACCAATTACTTGGCCGCTGATTTTCTTCATGATATATACATATTTATCACATATATATGTTGATAAATTCTAATAAAAATGAAAATTACTAAGCATGTTCACATTTATTAGCCACGCCCACAAAACTCCACAAAAGGCAAAACTCAAGGAGAGTTGAAAATAGCAAAATGATGACTACGCGGTGACAGAGCGGCGACAGAGCGGCAACAGAGCGGCGACAGAGCGTGATAGACCATACACACACAATCTCCTCCTCCTTTCATAGGGTGCCATTACTTTTGTCCTAAGTTTGAAGAACTATATTTATTTCGGATCGATTTATTTCAAGTCATTAATACAAAGCGACTGGGTTTCAAAGTTCATTAAATTGGTGTGTAATTGAAATGAAGTAGTGATTTAAACGTGATATATGATTTTATATACGTAGTCTTTATATAAAATCACAGAAACTCCTCAACAGTTATATTTTGGTTTCCGTGGTTTTGCAGGTCGCATTATGGGAGCTAAGCTGAGCAAGAGGAAGAAGGGATACGATGTCAGTGACCCTAAACAGAAAAAGGAGGAGAGTGCTGTGGTAGCTACAGCTTCAACAGAGCAGAAAGCTGAAGCTCCTGAAGCAAACCAGGATGGAGCTGTGGAGATCAAAGCAGAGCAAGTGGCCCAAAGTGCTGCAGCTCCTCCAGAACCTCCATCTGAAGCACGAACCGAGCAGACTGCCTCACCAAAAGAGGAAGAAGTGAAGGAAAAGCCTGTGGAGGCTGCTGCTGCCACAGTGGAAGCTGCTTCTGCTCCACAGGCACTAGCACCTGCCCCAGAGGAACCTGCACCTGCAAAGGAGGAGCCCACACCAACTTCAGAAAAAACCGCAGCTTCCCCAGAGGAACCTACACCTGCCCCTGAGGAACCTACAACTGGCCCTGCAGAACCTGCACTTAACCCAGAGGAACCTGCACCTGCCTCAGAACTGGCAGTTGCCCCAGAGGAACCCACTCCTTCCTCAGAAAAACTAGCAGTTTCCACAGAGGAACCTGCACCTGTCTCAGAAGAACAAACAATTGCCCCAGTGGAACCTGCACCTGTCTCTAAAGAACCAGAAGCTGCCCCTGTGGAACCTGCACCTGCCTCTGAAGAACCAGTAGCAGCCAATGTGGAATCTGTTCCTGTCTCTAAAGAACCAGAAGCTTCCCCTGTGGAACCTGCACCTGTCTCAGAAGAACAAACAATTGCCCCAGTGGAACCTGCACCTGTCTCTAAAGAACCAGAAGCTGCCCCTGTGGAACCTGCACCTGCCTCTGAAGAACCAGTAGCAGCCAATGTGGAATCTGTTCCTGTCTCTAAAGAACCAGAAGCTTCCCCTGTGGAACCTACACCTGCCTCTGAAGAACCAGTAGCAGCCAATGTGGAATCTGTTCCTGTCTCTAAAGAACCAGAAGCTTCCCCTGTGGAACCTACACCTGTCTCTAAAGAACCAGTAGGTGCCCCTGTGGAAGCTGCATCTGCCTCCGAAGAATCAGTCGCAGCCAATGTGGAATCTGCTCCTGTCTCTAAGGAACCAGTAGCTGCCCCTGTGGAACCTGCACCTGCCTCCGAAGAACCAGTAGCTGCCCCTGTGGAACCTGCACCTGCCTCCGAAGAACCAACAGCTGCCCCTGTGGAACCTGCACATGTCTTTGAAGAACCAGTAGCTGCTCCTGTGGAACCTGTTCCTGTCTTAGAAGAAATAGTAGCTGCCCCTCTGCAATCTACATCTGCCTTAGAAGAACCATCAGCTGCCCCAGAGGAACTGGCACCTGGCTCAGAAGAACCAACAACAAATGAATCAGTTGCTGCTCCAGTGCAAGCTGCTCTAGAGGAACCACATGTTGTACCTGATGAGGCTGTTTCTGCTCCGCTGGAGGCTGCAGCTCCCTCAGATGAATCAAAAGAACCACCAGCTCCAGTTGTAGCTGTTTCTACCCCAGTACAGTCTGTTGCTGCCCCAGAAGAACCTGCACCTTCCCCAGTAGAGACTGTTGCTGGCCTGGTGGAGTCTACAGTTGCAAAAGTGGAACCATCAGCTGTACAAGAAGCGATTGTTTCTGCCCCAGTAGGGGCTGAAGCTGCAGCTAACAAATCAACAGCTGCCACAGAGGAACCATCAATGGCAGTAGAAACTACTTGTGCACCACAGGAACCTGAAGCAGAGGAACCTGCTCCACAGGAACAAGCTGTTGCACCTGAGGAACCACCAGCTACACTAGATGTTGTTTCTGCCCCAGTAGAGGCTGTAGTTAAACCTATAGCTGCCACAGTGGAGGCTGTTACTACAGCACAAGAACCATTACCTGAACCAGAGGAGAGTATAGCTGTCTCTGAGGTGGCTGTAAGTGCTCTAGAGGAACCTACAGATCCACAACAACAAGCAGCTCTTGAGGAAACATCAGTTTACCCAGTGGAGCCTGTAGCTGACTCAGAGCAGTTTGGAACTACACCAGATGAGCCTGTAATCGCACCAGAAGAACCTGAAGCTGCTCAAGTGGAGCTTGCAGCAGAACAAGTAGTACAGGAAGCTGTCAAGGAGGTTTTAAATGCCATGGAAGTTACGCAAGTACCAGCTGAGGTCACAGAACCTTCAAAGGTTTTGGAACGAGAAGCAAAGCCAGAGGTTTCTGATCATCTTCCTGAGTCTGAGCCAGTTTCAGTAGCACCTTCTGCTCCAGAACCAGAAGCTAAATCTGAATCTGCTGCAGATGTTGAGGAACCCATTCCTGAGATTGTCATTTCAGAATCCATTTCGGCCAACAAGATTTTACCTGCAGAACCTTGCGGGTTTATGGAGGAGAAGCTGGAAAATGGAGAATGTGAAAGCAATGGATCAGCAGAAGAACCTTCACCAACTGTAGCTAAAGAAAATGGAGTGTGCCAGGATAAGGTGATGGGAGATGCACCTGTAGATGGCCCAGTAGATTCTCCGGTAGCTGATCTTCATGGAAAGGAGTGTGTGAATGGCGTGGTGGCTGAACAGGAACTTAACTGTGAGCTAAAGAAGGACTTAAACATGGCTGGTGATGTCGAGGACATGGTGGAGTGTCTCAGTGCTGCAGTGAGCCAGGCTGTAGATACGGCATGAAAATAAAACACAAACCCTTCACATGTGAATTCCATCCTGAAGAAATAAAGTCCTCCAGCGACGCAGGCTTCCTGAAATATAATCATCCAAACTGCCTTCACAGTGACTCAGGTGCAGGGAGTGTAGGGTTACAACCACTGAAGAACAAGAGATGAAGAAAAGAGAGAATTAACGAGAGTGAAAAAAAAGATGAAGGAAGAAGAAGAAGAAGTTTAACTTTAAATGCCTGAGCTGGTTAAATATAAAAACCAGGAAAAATACAAACTTTGGTTAAACAAACAA
>CM074969.1:290099-291622 GCA_037577455.1 Pangasius macronema | reverse complement strand
AGTGTTCAGGTTGTGTGGAGTGTAAGTGTTCAGGTTGTGTGGAGTGTTCAGGTTGTGTGGAGTGTTCAGGTTGTGTGGAGTGTTCAGGTTGTGTTTAGTGTAAGTGTTCAGGTTGTGGTTCTCCATCTTTGCTGTGGATCTCCAGCTCCTTCAGAGTTCTTTGTCCTCTCAGTTGTGTCTCTGACTAATCCCCTCTTTACTCGCTCACTGACTCACTGACTCCAGGTGGACGGTCTCCTCGAGGCAGAGTCTCGGTTTAATAACAGATTTAATGTCCCACTGCAGGAGGTTCAGAGTTTGGGATTTTTTTTATAACTAAGTCCTGATATGTTTCCAGAACTTTGTCCTGAACTCGTTCTTCCTGAACTCGTATTAATACTGAGATCACGAGACACTTTAATGACACACAGATCAGCTCCTTTTAACTGTTTTTGTGACTTCTGATGGAAACTGAACTGATTTAGGGGGTGAATACTTATATACTCACAACCTCCGCTTCAGTATTATGGGATGTTTTGTGTAGATTCCTGACCTAAAATCCCAGTGAAGTCCATTTCAGCTCCAGACTGTAACACTACACACTGTGGAGGAGCTGAAGGGGGGTGAATACTTATGCACAGCAGTGTAACACTGTGAACTGCTCCTTTAACATGTTTAATCCTTTAGCAGAAGACAGAAAAGAGGCCTGGCGATGTGTGTGATGAGATGCAGGGGTAAAAAAGCTCGGGGCAAATTTCCACTGCAGGAACACGGACACGGTGAAGAGCGAGAGTTTGTCCCTGAACTCTACATGTTCCTCCGATTTAATACACATGTGCTTTAATAATTTAGAAATCTGCAGCTCTGGGCATGCTGAGGGTTTACTCTGTGTGTGTGCGTGTGTGTGTGTGAGAGACAGAGAGGTTTGCTGCTGCAGTGATTCACACACACACACACACACACACACACACACACACACACACACACACACACTCCACTCCCACATTGTCCTGTTCAACAGATCAATTTAAGAGCAGCCCGCAGTTATGAATTATTCACTCAGCAGTGGAATGTGCTGATAGCAGAGGAAATGAGGCGGCTTTTATTTCCTCTGGGTAGAAATCAGTAAAAAAAAAAAAAAAAAAAAAAAAAAAAAAAAAAGAAGGTTGTAGAGAAGAGCGCCATCTGCTGTGTGTGAGCAGAATAACTCTTACGGCTGCAGCTGAGGCTGCGTCCCAACTCAACTCTGAACACTTCCTCCTCTAGCTGAGGGATCGAGTCTAGTGTACACTTCAGTTTACCTGAACACGGCCTTTTCTCACACAGACAGTGAAACGGTGTCACACTGCGGTGATTTCTGACACGATCTCCACTACATCTGCTCAGGATTTCTCATTAACGTCACGCCGATCATCGCCGGAGAAGCGCGCGAGAAAAGAAGCTCTCGCTCTTCACCTTCATCACTTCCATTTAAGCTCGTTGACTTTTTTTCTGCTGCTGTTAAACTCCATTATAACTGTGATAACTGCGAGAACAATACCACT
>CM074969.1:280099-282599 GCA_037577455.1 Pangasius macronema | reverse complement strand
ACACGCACAAATACACACGCACACACACGTATACACACGCACACATATATACACACACCAGCAAATCAGACACAGAATAACTCCTAATAAGTTATATTTAATACAATAATAATAATAATAATAGTGATGATTATAGTAATGATGAAGAAGATGATGATGATGGTGAAGATGATGATGATGATAGTAATGATGTTAGTAAGGGTGATGATGAAGATGTTAGTAATGATGAAGATGATGGTGATGATGATGATGTTAGTAATAATGATGGTGATGAAGATGATGGTGATGATGAGTGGAGAAGATCTTACCTTGCCAATAGTGTCGCTGCTGAGAAAGAAGCTGCAGATTAAAAACACAGTGTGTGTGTTAGTAAAGAACTGAAATGAATCAGTGTGTGTAATAGTAAAAGAATTTTAAACACTTTTTACTTGTTCCCAACATCCTCTCCAGTCACTTTGTGTCCATCAACTATAGTGAACGCACCGATACCTACACACACACACACACACACACACACACACACACACACACACACACACACAGGGTCAGGTCACTACACATGGTAAGTCAGTGTTGCTGTTGTGTGTGTGTTGTGTGGAGCTACTGTCACCACACCAATGTTGATTATTTTCCTCTAACAGCACGCCCCCATGTATGTGTGTGTGTGTGTGTGTGTGTGTGTAGTGTATAAATGTGTGTGTGTGTGTGTGTATGTGTGTGTGTATGTACCAGGTAAGACGAGGTTCTTCAGGATCTCTGTGCCAGATGCTGTGGCGTTTATCAGACACACATGTGCGCTTTCAAGAGCATCCTGACCATGATCTCCCCATAACCTGTCATTAAACACACACACACACACACACACACACACACACACACACACACACACAGATATACACAGATATAAACATCAACACACAGCAGCTGCACTCTGTGTGCAGAAGCGTCACTGCTACAGTATAATGTTATATAAAATAAATATATAATGTTATAGTAAATATGCAATAATGTAAATATATAATGCTATAATAAAGTAAATATATAACGCTGTAGTAAAATAAATGTATAGTGTTGTATACAGTGCAGCCGGTGTTTTGCAGTAAACGCAGAGCTCTACACGCGCTCACTTCAGCCCTAAACATCTAAACAGGCAGGAAATGTGAGATTAATTCATTATAAATCAAGAATAAATGTTCATTAAAAGTGGCTCTTCATCCCTTACCTGAGCTGTCGGTCGTATCTCTGCTCTTTATTGGGTTTGTGTTCGGCCATGCCGGCTCAGCTCCTGCACCAGCAGCGCGCTCCCTCTCTCAGTGAAGCCCTGCGGCTGTGTCCCAAACCGCTCACTGCCGCCTACATAGTGCACCACACAGAGGGCAGAATCACAGCTTCCTACTCCCTGACGTACATTCAGTCATCTAAATCTACAAACGACAAGCATAACAAAAAACTATATACTGTCTGATTAAATCATATAGTAAAAATAATAACCCTGCAACATTTTTACTACACACTATTTAGTGCGTTAGTGTGCGGTTTGAGACGCAGCCATCGCTCCCGCTACAGCCTTTCCTCGGCTAATCCACTGAACACACATAAACTAAGTTTAGTTTTTATTATACAGGATAACTAAGAGTAATTTACGTATATATAACAATTTTCAATGACTACATTTGCCAGAACTTGATTTACTGTTAATATTTTATTCAAATCTGAAAACTGTGCACCCCTAAACTCAAAATAATGGATTAATCCAACGGTGATGTAAATACCGGAAAACATTTTACGGCTTTATTCTTCTTCTGTGCCGCTTTATCGCTATAAAGGCGGAATACTGCCCCCTGGTGTTAGAAAAAATACAACGCAATTATTTAACTTTTTCATTTTTATATTTGTATTTAACCGAATGAATAAGAAACTAAATGGACAGTAGGGGGCAGGAGACAGTAGGGGCAGTAGGGTGTGTTAGTCTGGGGGCAGGTGGGAGCAGTGAGGGGCTACAGGGGCAGGAGTGTGACAGTAATGAGGCAGGATGCTGTTATATGGGGTAGTAGGGGGCAATAAGGGGTTGTAGGGAGCAGTGAGTTGCTGTAGGGGGCAGCAGAGGACAGTAAAGGAGGCGGTAATGGGGCAAAAACTTCAGAAAAAGGTAATAAACAGTAGCATTGCTTGGGTGGAAGCTTTAATATTTCATTATTACCCGGAGATATGAATGTAGTGAACATTTAAAGTGTGTTTAATGTACAACAGAGATTATTTTAAAAAAAAAGGTACAAAAGAAGAAAGATTTCTCCTCAAGGAGACAAACAACGACAGTTGTCATTTCTTTGCACAGTCATCTGAGAGTCAAGTGGCTTTTACTGTCTTTTCAACCACATACAGCTGGAACAGTACACGGTGAAACAAACACAGGACTACATAAAGACTACACACACCCACACAGGACTACATAAAGACTACACACACCCACACAGGACTACATAAAGACTACACAGGACTA
>CM074969.1:261191-279350 GCA_037577455.1 Pangasius macronema | reverse complement strand
CATTCACTCCCCCACCTACAATCCCTGCCGGACCCGAGACTCGAACCCACCACCTTCAGGTTCACCTTCGGGTTACAGGTCCGACTCTCAGACCATTAGGCCACGACTGCCCCCAGTTGGGTTATAGACAAAGTGGACTGCGTTAGTAAAGACTCCTTTCTGGTAGGGGGGTAATGAGGGCAGGGCAGGAGTGTGTGTGTGTGTGTGTGTGTGTGTGTGTGGGGGGGGGGGGGGGGTTATGTAGGGGCAGTAATGAGAATAAAAAATACTATTCAGAGCGTCAGATGTTCAGTAAAATCGCTTGATGGATGTTTATTAAAGTCACATGACCACGAGTGATTTCTCACAGTGAAGTCGAGTGACTGAGTCTGACAGCTGAAACATGAGTGAATAAATGCACGAGTAGATGAATAGTGTTCTTTAGCGTGATGTTCTACAGCGTGTCACACACAGCAGGTGGAACTTTTCTTCTCCATGCTGAAGCTCTGAGGACGAGACGGGCCTGTTCTGTCCTCGTGTTAATAACAATGTGAGGAGCTGCAGCTCTTCAGAGGAACTTCAGTGAATTATAGATGTTTAAGACGTGACGTCTGTGCTCCAGACACAAAATAAAATCACAGACTCTAACATAGGAGTGTGTTTAGTGTCATACGCAGACCTGAAGAGTGTGTGTTTAATCTGCACCTGCTACTTCTGCTGTGTGTGTGTGTGTGTGTGAGGAACAAAAGCGGCTGTTGAGGGTTTAGCAGCTGCTGGACGTCTGCTTCGGGGAACCCCCCACCCCCACCCCACACACACACACCCCACCGGCTCCGTTCACTTTAAGCCTTTAAAAATGACGCCACACTTCAGTCCACAGTGTTCCACTGAACCCAGACTGAGTATATCAAAAACTAACTAATGTAATATATAAAAAACTAACAAGGTAAACTTCACACTCAGTTTGGGCCGTACTGCTGATTTTAGCTCGGCACTGACTTACAGATCATTAGAAATAATTTCAGAGACTGACGCAGCTCTGTGGATTCTCAGTACATTGTGTAATTGTGTTTTAATTATTGTGATTGTATGCGTATAAAATCAGAACCCCTGTAAATACACAACTTTATCAATGATATTAAATAAAGATTGAACTGAAACACTGCAGATTCTCCAGAACACTCAGAGATAAATCATGAATAAATCAGCATCTGAACACCATCTGTCACTTAATGACCCTCTAATTAATCACACTGACGTCTAGTGGATTACTGAGTGTGTGTGTGTGTGTGTGAACAAACATTCTGTATTGTCTTAAATGTTTTGTTTTGTTCACACCTAAAGACTCATATATTAGAATGCTGTTCATAGATTTCAGTTCAGCATTCAACACAATCATCCCTCAACAGCTCATCACAGACTGGTCCAGCTGGGACTCAACACCTCGCTGTGCAACTGGCTGTTGGACTTCCTGACTGGGAGACCTCAAGCGGTACGGGTCGGCAGCAACACCTCCAGCACCATCACACTGAACACAGGGGTCCCTCAGGGATGTGTGCTGAGCCCCTTCTCTTCACTCTGCTGACCCATGACTGCACACCGTCACACAGCTCCAAACTCTTCATTAAGATTGCAGATGACATGACTGTGGTGGGTCTCATTAGCAACAGAGGTGAGACAGACTACAGGAGTGAGGTGAGACACCTGGCCGGGTGGTGCAAAGACAACAATCTCTCCCTGAATGTGGAGAAGACAAAGGAGATTGTTGTCGACTTCAGGAGAGCGCACACTCAGCATGCTCCTCTGACTATCAGTGGTGTGACTGTGGAAAGAGTGAGCAGCACTAAGTTCCTGGGTGTGCACATCACAGAAAACCTCTCCTGGACTGACATCACTGCATCACTGGCCAAGAAATCACAGCAGCGTCTCTACTTCCTGCGCAAACTGAAGAGAGCCAGAGCCCCGGCCCCCATCATGTGCACCTTCTACAGAGACACCATCGAGAGCATTCTGACGAGCTGCATCACTGTGTGGTATGGCGCCTGCAACGCGTCCTGCTGAGAGACCCTCCAACGCATAGTGAGAGCAGCTGAGAAGATTGTTGGTGTCTCTCTCCCCTCCCTCCAAGACATCTACAGCACCCGTCTCACCCCCAAAGCCCTCCGCATTGCAGGTGATCCCACCCACCCGACTCACAGCTCCTTCAGCCTGCTGCCATCAGGGAGGAGACTGCGGAGTCTTCAGGCCAGGACCAGCAGACTGAAGGACAGCTTCATCCACCAGGCTGTCAGGAAGCTCAACTCTCTCCCAGCTCTGCCTCCCCTCCTCTCTTCTACACCATGCACTGACAAACTCTGACCCTCATACACGCGCACACACGCGCGCACACACACACACACACACACACCATTCCCCAGGACCTGCACCAGTCTCCTGTGCAGCATTATCCCATGCTCTACCTCACACAGCACTGGACTGTAAACTTCCTCCTCCGACACTTTTACTGTGACTGTAACAGTCTGATAAGCTCTTTACACGACTCACTTTACATCTGCACTGTTTGCACTCTGTCTGTTGTGCCTTTAGATGTACTTTCTTACTTTATTAGATCTATATTTATACTTTATTTATTGTTCCATTTGCATTTCCTCTTTTTCGCGTGTGTGTGTGTGTGTGTGTGTGTGTGTGTGTGTGTGTGTGTGTGTGTGTGTTATCTGTAAGCATCGAGGGTCTGAGAGTAACGTAATTTCAATTCTGTCTGTGCCGAACATGTGGCAGAATTAACAATAAAGCTGACTTTGTCTTTGAATAAATAATCAGTTAAATTTTTACTAAAACTTTAACAAAAATAAAAACAGTCCTAAAAACTAAAAACAGCTGAAGTTTTGCAGGAAGAGATGGAATGTGATTTTTTAATGACAGCATTTATTTATTTATGTCCTTAAAATCTGAATTGAAATTGGATTTCATACAGAGAGATAACAGCAACTGACTCCACATGCAGATGCTAGACCTTTAAACACACACCTGGCCCTGGAACAGCTGAGCAGCTAATTGTCCCATTACTTTTGGTCCCTTTAAAAGGGGCGGGGCTACACATGTAAAACTTTTTAAGTTCACCTCCAGTACACTGTGGTGGACAAATAAACACACTTTAATGCCGGTGTCCAAATATTTCTGGACCTGACTGTACAATAAACCCAAAAACAGAAGATGAAGCCGATGTGTAGATGAACCTGAGCAGAGAGAATGAAAGAGACTCTCAGTGCGTGTGCATTATAGCTTTATTTAGATTTATAAAGTACACAACAGTAGCAGCAGAACGTTAAAAAAATCATTTTGGTAAAAATCTCAGGATACAACCAGAGCATAAAAAATTAAAATAAAATCCCAGTCCTATAGGATTTAAAGCCGTTTCCATTGTAACCTGGGCCTTCCTTAGAAAAATAGCATCATTCACCTTAACACACACACACACACACGTACACACACACCCCGAGTGTGAAATATAAAATCTAATCCATCTAATGAGTGTGTGTGTGTGTGTGTCCCACCTCCGTTATAGCAGCATTCAGGCACTGAGGCTCTCTGAGGATTCGGGAGGCGGGCTGCGACTCGGTGAATCAATCAATGTTTAAACATGAAGAATAAAAGCGGTTAGGAGTCTGCAGAGATCAGAGGAAAAAGTTGTGCAGGTTTCACAAAGCTGATCTGAGAACAGCATGGCTGTGGGTCGTGTCCCAATCCACACAGCTGAAGCAGAGCAGCGGTCAGGACGAAGAGTCCTCGGGTTTCTCGCTGCTGGGGGGCGGAGTCAACACTCCGGACGGCATGGGCGAGGTCTGGCTGCGTTCCAAATCCGCCAGCTGATGGGCGTGTACCCTTCCCTAAAGGGAGCAGAGCACAGAGTCAAAAATCACATCCTGATAATCTGTTACACGATACATCACGATATTCAGACCATATTACAGCACAGGCTTCCCGTGTTCCCCTGCAGCAGGCTGCGGAGGAGGCAACAGCTTCAGAAAGAAAAAATTAAATTCTGCTTAACAAACTGTCTTCCTACTTAAATACATCCAAAGTCAGCATCATGTGACCTTCTCTCTAAAGACATTACTCATAAAAATCCTCTTTTTTATTCAAATATTAAAGGTTAAGGGTAAAGGGTAAGGGTAAAGGTTAAGGGTAAAGGGTAAAGGTTAAGGGTAAAGGTTAAGGGTTAAGGGTAAAGGTTAACTGGAGTTTAATTAAGGGTTCATTGGATGGTAAAGTTTAATTAAAGTTGGAATCATACAGCTGTGTGAAATATCTATACGTCCTGTAGCATTAACATAAACGTTCCCCTTCACTGGAACTGAGGAGCCCAAACTGAAGAAAACAGCTCCAGATCATTATCCCTCCTCCACCACACTTTACTGTAGAGACTCTGTGTTCTGGTATTTAATGTTCTCCTGATGTCCAGCAAACCCAGATTCACCATCACACTGCCAGGTAGTGAAGCATGATTCATCTCTCCAGAGAAGACATCTCCACTGCTCCAGAGTCCAGTGTGGGTGCGTTACTCCTCTCCAGCTCACGCTCGGCGTCGTGCAGCGATCTTAGGCTTGTGTGTTGCTGCTCAGCCACGAAACCCATTTCATGAAGCTCCTGAAGCACAGCTCCTGGGCTGATGTTGGAGCTCTGTAGTGAGTGATGTGACGGAGGCCAGGTGATCTCAGCAGTTCCGCTCCGAGAGACTGCATGGTCTGACGCTTCGTAACTGAGCTGCTGTTGCTGCAGGACAGAGCGGACTCGGGCTGAAGGTGGCGTCCGGTGACCGTGACGCATTTACAGTCACGGAGATCTTCAGTGAGACTCATTCCACTGTCTGTGGAGCTTACCCGTTAGCAGCGGGCGCGGCTGCAACACCTGAACTCAATCATCAGGAGGGCTGCACATACTTTTGAGTTCATATTCAAATTTTATTTAATACATTTATATATATACTTAATTAATTAGTGTTCCATTTTAATGAGCATAATGTTGTTCCAAGTTGAGAGAGAATAAGCATGATTAAAAACCAGACGCGCGTGCGTGTGTGTGTGTGTGTGTGTGCGCGCCGTGTCTCTCACCAGCCAGTCCAGGTAGGCGGCGTGGCTCTGGATGTTGTGCGTGCTCTCTGCTGGAATGCCTTTAAACGTTTTTAAGGAGGAGCTTCCAACTTCACGTATCGCCATCGCAAATGGCACCATCCACCTCACACAGCACTCCACATCACTCCACTTCAGCCCTGACACACACACACACACACACACACACACACACACACACACACACACACACACACAGAGATCAGTATTAAGTGTGTGATGATATCAGGTGATTAAATCTGAAATAGTTAGTATATTCTATGGTGATGATGTCATTCATGAGCAAAAGAAATCCATGCACATATCTAATTATTTCAACAGCTTTCAAACATTTAAAACAAACGTCAAGTTTTCACATGAGCCTTACTGCGGAGATGAACGTGTGTGTGTGTGTGTGTGTGTGTGTGTGTGTGTGTGTGTTTTCTTACCAGAGACCTTCATGATGAGTTCCAGAGAAGAGAAGTGGAACAGAGCTGAAGCTGCCAGCAGGCTGGAGGAGAACTCCAGACTCCTCACGTCCAGAACGCACAAATCCAACAGCTACACACACACACACACACACACACACACACACACACACACAATTATACTTTCCCTCTACTCACCGAAGTGGATAACATACACATACAACATGTCCCCGTCCACCCACACAGACCCAGCCCCCCATATCCTTGACACCAGCGCCATCATCCTTTTTGGAAACAGGTAGAGACATGCTGTGATGGAGCTGAAACTCCCGGCCCTGATGATGATGATGATGATGATGATGGAGTTTATGTTAAATATGATCAGCTGTGAAAAGTACAGCATTAGGAATGCTCGTGACTCACCTCGGCGATCTGTACGAACGTGGTCTGGGGAAACTGTGGCATGAGAACTTCAGTGAACTCCTTCAGATACGCCATCTGCATGTAGATGTTCAGCCACGACACCGGAGTTAACGGACTCAGGCTCCAGTTCAGCTCCTGAGACATAAACATCATTCATAAAACTTAAAATCACCAGTCCAAGTAAAAACGAGTGGCAGGAAGTGTTCACGCTGTGGGTCATGTTCCTGTGATCTAAAACACGTCAGTGATCATTTATTCACCAAACACAGATTCACACTGCAGGCAAAAGAGTAAACCGGTGATTCAGCTGCATCTAACCAATCAGAGAGTATTGAGTAGGAAAGCTCCACCCCTTACAGCTCTGGAGCAGGAAGTGAACTACTGTCATCCACAGTGACCTCAGTGTCCTGTGTGTGTGTGTGTGTGTGTGTGTGTGTGTGTGTGTGTGTGTTAAACTTCACTTTATTAACAAACAGCATTTCAGTTAAAAGGTGTAAACAGTTTACCTTCATGATGATGATCTCCATGCTGAGGATCTCCTCCTCCGTACACGCTCCATCCGTCACATACGCAAACTGGTGCACTTTAGGAGGATAAATCTCCTGCAACAACAACAACAACAATAACAACAACATTAATAATAATAATAATAATAATAATAATAATAATAATAATTCTAAAGCCATTTAAGCTCAGCTCAAAACTCAGATACAAGTGATTTAGTACAAAAGTGATATATATATATATATATATATATATATATATTAAGTATAAAAGTATACAATAAAAATGAGATCAGATTCTATTTTTGGGAAATAAACTGATGATAAATGCTACGCGAGCGATATTAGACGAGTTAATCAAAGAGAAAAAGTAAAATTAAATTCCATAAGGATTAAATGTGAATGTAAACAGACGGGACCTGGTCTGAGGAGGTCTGAGTGAGCGCTCATCATGTTTTGTTTGTTATTTTTATTATGAATGATTTTAGGAGATTAGAGAGACGCACCTCCATCTTAGCGGCGATGAACAGAGCGGAAATGCCGATGAGCTGCAGCGTGGACTTCTGCACGTTCTTCTGCGTGGCCATGAAGCGATCGAAATAATCCTGACTTAAATAAAACGTCTCCCTGTGGAGTTTATACACCTCACACACCTGAGAGAGAGAGAGAGAGAGAGAGAGAGAGAGAGGGAGAGAGGGAGAGGGAGAGAGAGGGAGAGAGAGAGAGAGATACACGAGACATTTGACATTAAAAAAAAAATCCTGTCTGTTTGTGTAAGACTATCAAACCTAAATATAATAATCCACACTGTGTGCTGTAAAAATCCTGTTATAAACAGGACACACACACACACACACACACACACACTGTTAATTAGATGTCCAGCACTTTAGTCATCTGCTGTGTTTAATCTGCTATGTAAATGTTCTCCAGGTGATTAAATCTGATTAAAGCCTCGCCCTTCATTAATGAGAGTGATTACAGGACACACACTCTCACACACACACACACACACACACACACACACCTCGATTAACCAGTCCAGCAGAATGGCCCTCATTTTGGGCTGCAGGTTGGGGTGTCTCTCCATCACGTGCATGTTGTGGAGGTAAAGTTTATCTTTCCTCAGCAGGTTGCTCCACACGTCGTCTTTACTCGCCCAACTGAAAGCACAGCAGGAGTCAAATTTAAATAAAGTGTTAAACAACCCGCTGCGTTTAAAAAGCACAGTAAGTTTATCATACAACAGTTTTTACTCTGTTTCTGAAAATCTCTCACGAAAACGGTCACATGACCACGCCAGCGTAGAGACAGTACATCAGTGCGCTGTATTAAACACCTCAGGAAGCACGTTAAGATCTGCACGTTGAGTTTAGAGACGGAGAAGAGATTCGAAAATTAGAGATCTTCCCACCAGCTGAAGGTTCTCAGAGTCTTTAAAGCTTCATTTTCACTGAGCCAAAACCACCACAAGTAAAACTCTACAAAACCGAAACCCGCTGGGGGAAGCTGACGCTCTGAATGAGAAATTATTGCTTTGGTGATTTGCATATGCAGATTTACTGAACGATGCTGAACCGGAGGCTTCTCCTTCTCCTAGTGCAAAGCTGGTACGGCGTTTTTACTATTCTTCTTCTTTGAATATTAGAAACCCGAAGCTCTGCCCCGACGTGAGCACTGGGGTCGGTTCGAGTTCACACAGCTGTCTCCAGCTTTACTTCACATCACGTTTTCACACACTGGAATGTTGACACACGCTGATGCACCTTGCTGCAGGGGGCCAATATTTTATATTCTGATAGAAAAATGTAAAGCAGCCTAATGAGTCTCACCACAGGGCAGGCAGGGGCGAGGGCCGTGTCGGGGTGACGAAAACACTCCTGCTGGCGTAGTGTGCGAATCCCACGCTGCCGATTCCAACCGGTTTATCCGCCTGGCGCGGCGAGGAGGCCGCCGTCTGATCCCGGCACGTCTGAGCAAGCAGAGAGAGAGAAAGGAGAAGTGTTCTTAACGGAATAAAACACCACATCCATCACAGACCGACAGGAATTAATGGCCCAGTGTAAACACACACACACACACACACACACACACACACACACTACAATACCATAAACAACACACACACCCCATGACCACATCTCTCTCAAACACACACACACACACACACACACACACACACTTCAATTCATGTAAAAACTCGGGTGATTGGAGACGAATCCAGTTCAGGTGTTTAGATACGACTCAGTGCTCATTGAAATGTTGAAAAAGAATGTAATAATGACAGGGTTTAGGAAAGAAAGGCTGCAGTGTGTTTATGCAAAATCACCTCCTGGGGCGGACACGGCTTCTTTCTCGTCTGCGCTTCTGTAATTTCCTCATCCGGATCATGCAAATGCTGTAAAGTGAAAAGGAGAAGATTGTTAATAAAGTGCATTATTAATTAGTTGAATTTATAATGAAGATCTCACAGATACTCATCACAGACACATGATAAACTTCTCACAATAGCAACGTCTGCTTTCCTCTTCCTGGAGCGAGCCGAGCTGGGTTTAGGAGCTTCATCCGTTCTGCTGTTCACGTGTGTGTTTGACCTGAAAGAAATGTTTTATATATCATTAATAATTCTGTGTTAAAATCCCAGAGCGCTGAGCTAAAGCTTCAACATGCAGCTGCTTCACTACACGCGCTCAACTTACACTGGGATTAAAGTGAATAAAACCCACACTTACACACTCTTACTGGGCATTATATCCACAGGGCTGTGTCTCTACACCTCACAGAGCCTGAAAAACAACACTGAAGCGGTAAAAGGGAAGGATTTCAGCATTTCACACACTTTTCCCCGACGGTTTTGTGGCCTTTTTCTCTCCCAACCCCCCACACAAAGGCCTCATGAGCACAGCAACATGAACCCCAGCAAAACCACTCTCCATAACCCACAACAACCCCTGAACAACCCCAGCACAGCCCCAGCACAGGGCAGACACAGGGCTGAAGCCAGAGGATGAATTCATGTCGCTGAATTGAGTCTTAAATGGATGTACTGAGGGAGGAGAAAATGGCCGCTCACTTCGCTTACACATCTTCATTACTATTACTTTATTAACAAAGTGTGCTATATTATTTAAAATGCAAAAGAGAAAAGAGCTCTGAAGAGGTCTGTGTGGTCATCTGGGTGAAGTTAGAGGTTAGTGTTGAAAGTGAGAGATTAGAGGAAGAGGAGAGGAGGAGTGCTGCTTTACCTCCAAACCGCGCGTGCAGGAAAAACTTCAGATGCAGAGAAGTTAAGATCTTTCACACACCATCTTCATCATCTTCATCATCATGCCTGTGATCCTGTGTGTGTTCAGGGAGGTGTGCTCCTTATTCCCCGTGTGTGTTAAGGTGTGTGTTATGGTGTGTGTTCCTCTCCTAGCTGCTCTGCTCTCAGCCTCATGTTGCGCCTTTGCCTTTATAAACTGCGCAAACTCGCGGCGCGCGACTCAAAAACAGACATGCTTTTTAAAAAGAAATAAATAAACTTGTAATATTAAAACCTTAACAATAAAATAAACACTTCCGGAAGTTTAAATTCGTCCCACAGCGCCGTCGCTGCTCTCAGACTCCTGCCTCTGATTTAAAACATTTACTTTATAAACACTTTCCCTACTTTTTGCCGGGTAAAGGGGCGTGACCGGGGTGACGTCACGTTGGCGCTGAAGACGTCATGCCGGAAGTGATTGGGAGCACGTGGACAGCCGTGTCAGGAAGTAAACAAAAGCAGCTGTTGCTCAGACAGGAGGCTAAAGTGACATAAAGTGACATAAAGTGACATAAAGTGACATAATGGCTAAGTATCATCCATCTGTGTTTCATAAGCCATTAATTTATTTAATTTAATTATTCTTACAGTCCGGAATCTGGAGAAAAAGCGATTTATATTACATTCATTATCTTTTTTTAACGAACTTTGTGTTTCATAGCGAATCAACAATCAACTTCCAGTTCTCACTTCATTTATTATTTATTAAAAAGTGATTGAAAAACAAATGTAAAATGCTACGGTGTGTGTGTGTGTATGTGTGTGTGTGTGTGTGTGAGAGAGAGAGAGAGAGAGAGAGAGAGAGAGATTAGATCATTAGACCTCATTAATACCGGTGTGTTACACTGAGATGTTTTACAGCAATAAGAGCCTTCAGCTGCATTCTTATTAAAACACAACACGATGAAAACAGAATGAAATGACATACGTGTGTGTGTGTGTGTGTGTGTGTGAGAGAGAGAGAGAGAGAGAGAGAGAGAGAGAGAGTGTGTGTGTGTGTGTGTGNTGTGTGTGTGAGAGAGAGAGAGAGAGAGAGAGAGAGAGAGAGTGTGTGTGTGTGTGTGTGTGTGTGTGTGTGTGTGTAGGATATGTAAATACACATGAGGACATGCACAGAATAAGCCCGCCCCAGGAGGACATTGCACCCCAGGCAGTGGGACAGTACTGATGTCTCTGCTGCTTAACCTTTGACCAGTCACGTGACTGAGCCTCAGCAGGAGAGACAATCATGAAGTTTGTGAAGCTTTTTGGACGCTTAAAGTCCAACATCATTGGCATGATCCATGTAGGAGCTTTACCTGGTAGGATATATGAATTCGGCTGTAATGTGATGTCCTGTGTGCTGTATGCTCAGCTGTATTTGAGAAGAAGGTCAGTTTGGTGTGTTGGTTTCTGTAGGAACTCCGTTACACAGATCTGCAGTTCCTGAGCTCATCGATGAGGCGTGTAGAGAAGCAGAGCTTTACCACCAGCAGGGAGTAGTAAGGGATGGATGAAGGATAAATACTAACATACAGTAAACACATTAGGGGAAATTTCATGAAAGGATCTGACTCACCATGAGTGCGAGAAAATCTTATTGACTGTTTATTTATTTAGATTATTCTGTATAGTTGTATGAAGTGTGCACTAGGTTGTGATGGGTGTGTTCTGGTTCTGTGTGTGTGTTTTCAGGATGGGTTGCTGATTGAGAACATGCATGATGTGCCGTATGTGTGTGACTCGGGCCCGGAGGTGTGTGCGGTGATGACGGCTGTGTGTTCTGCAGTGAAGAAACTGCATCCAGCTCTTCCTGTCGGTGTGCAGATTCTAGCAGCCAATAATCACACAGCGCTGGCCACCGCCCTCGCCTCCGGTCAGTAAACTCACAACAATAATAACAACAATAATAATAATAATACTACAGGTTTGGATGATTATGGCTGAGAGTGTTAATGGCGGTGTTAATGTTCAGGGCTAGACTTTATCCGAGCAGAGAGCTTCGTGTTTTCTCACGTGGCTGATGAAGGTCTGATGAACGCGTGTGCTGGTGAACTGCTGCGATATCGCAAACACATCGGAGCAGAACACATTCAGATATTTACTGACATAAAGAAGAAGCACAGGTGAGATCAGAGCAGTTACATCTTCATCTAACCCTCCTCTAAAACCCAACATTCATCTAACGTTCATCTAAAGCCCACACATCTAACCCCATGTTCATTTAACATCTTATGTTCAAGTAACTGCTATTCAGCACCCAAATGTTTATCTAACGCTTGTTTCATGTAATACCCGTATTATACTAACCTAACCTCCATCCAATGCTCATCGAACATTCATCTAACCTTCACTTAACGCTGATATCTTGCCCAATGCTCAAACACTCATTTAACATTTATTTAATGTAAAGCTCATCTACAGTTCCTCTAATGTGTAAGTAATGATGATTATTTCTGCTTTCTGTCCTGAGTCATGAATAAAAACAGCAGTAAATGCTCCATGCAGCAGTGTGAGAGATGTCTGGCATGTGTGTGTGTGTGTGTGTGTGTGTGTGCAGTGCTCATGCGCTCACAGCTGATGTGTGTATCTCTGAGACGGCGAGGGCGGCTGAGTTTTTCCTCTCTGACGGCGTGGTGGTCACCGGACCTTCCACTGGTGTTCAGGCAAATCCACAGGAACTGAGCGGTGAACTTCAGCTTCATTCCTCCTCAATTCACTGATAATCTCATTTACAGTCCAGTTCAACGTCCTGCGTTCCATTAACACCATTAACACCATTACCACCATTAACGTCCTGTGCTACATTAACACCATTAACACCATTAACACCATTACCACCATTAACGTCCTGCGCTACATTAACACCATTACCACCATTAACGTCCTGCGCTACATTAACACCATTAATGTCCTGCGTTCCATTAACACCATTAACATCATTAACACCATTAACATCATTAACGTCCTGCGTTCCATTAACATCATTAACACCATTACCACCATTAACGTCCTGCGTTCCATTAACACCATTAACACCATTACCACCATTAACGTCCTGCGCTACATTAACACCATTAACACCATTAACACCATTAACGTCCTGCGCTACATTAACACCATTAACACCATTAACGTCCTACGCTACATTAACACCATTAATGTCCTGCGTTCCATTAACACCATTAACATCATTAACACCATTAACATCATTAACGTCCTGCGTTCCATTAACATCATTAACACCATTAACACCATTAACGTCCTACGCTACATTAACACCATTAATGTCCTGCGTTCCATTAACACCATTAACATCATTAACACCATTAACATCATTAACGTCCTGCGTTCCATTAACATCATTAACACCATTAACACCATTAATGTCCTGCGTTCCATTAACACCATTAACACCATTAACGTCCTACGCTACATTAACATCATTAACACCATTAACACCATTAACGTCCTGCGCTACATTAACACCATTAACACCATTAATGTCCTGCGTTCCATTAACACCATTAACATCATTAACACCATTAACGTCCTGCGCTACATTAACACCATTAACGTCCTGCGTTCCATTAACACCATTAACACCATTAACATCATTAACGTCCTGCGTTCCATTAACACCAGTAACACCATGTATTATATCTCTGACTGGGCGAATGTGTTTATTTAAACATTTATTACTTACTAGTTTAAAGCAGTTTGTTTACCCGGTCACTGGTTAGTGAACTAGTTAAACTGAGAGTAGCAGCTGAAGTTTGTTTGTGTATCTGTTCAGCTGAATGACTGTAATTCTGTATAAACGATAGAGATGATTTGTCTCCATTACTCATCATAATAATAAATAATGTCCTAAATGTTTAAGTGCTAAATTTCACTGCCTCTGTAACATCTGTACTGAATGCTGATGTGTGTGTCAGAGGTGATGCGCTCGGTCCGGATCCCGGTTCTGATCGGTTCCGGAGCGACTCGGGATAATGTGGAAGATTATCTGCAGGCAAACGCACTGATCATCGGATCGCATTTTAAAAGCGGCGGCCGCTGGGAGAACCGCGTGGATCCCGACAGAGTGAAGAGATTCATGGAGAAAATCCACAAACTCCGCAACTGACGACGCAACAAATATTAAATATTAAAACTGCCAGTGTGTAATTTACACGTGGAGAAGGACGTCATCGCTCCATGCTGAGCGGATCCAAATAAAAACCTTACTGCAGTGACAGAAACGGTTATAAAATGTTTATTTTGCAGTTTTAAAAAAGATTTTTCACAAATATATTCTTGAATTTAAAAAAATGAAACAGAAATATTTACAGTACAGATGCATTTAATACACAAAACAGTGTGAGTCGCTCCGCATGTCTACAGATCTCTCAAAGCTCATTCCTGATACACATAACAACAATTTCCATGCTAAACACACTTCACTGCACAATCAGCCACACACACACACACACACACACACACACAATATATATATATGTTTGTAAACACAAGCTCTATTTTAAATACTTTTTTGGACTTTTTCAGCTTTAATCTGTTAAGGCTTTGTTTTCTTACACAAAATATTACAACACACATGCTAACTCTAAACACACATGCTAACTCTAAACGCACACGCTAACTCTAAACACACATGCTAACTCTAAACGCACACGCTAACTCTAAACACACATGCTAACTCTAAACGCACATGCTAACTCTAAACACACATGCTAACTAACATTTTTGAAGCTAAAATACACACGGAAATCACACTGAAATTTCATGTCTGTGGAGTTAACATTTTCAAAAACTTTCACAAAATCATAATTAATAAAAGAATTTAATTAAAGTATTGCATAAGTTTCATGCTAAAACTTGAGTGAATCAGTTACAGCTAAGCTAAAGGAAAAACACACACACACACACACACACACACACACACACACATGTTCTCTTCACCTCAAATATAATCTTTGCATTTTGGAAATGTAACAATTTCTTCCTTACATTTACATTTAGACCTTTAAAGTTATTTGTTATAAATGTAGGAGATCAGAATTCAAATATTTTATTTATATTTTTTAACCTGCAAATCTGAAGTTTATTAACTTATTAACTACCTTATTAACTACCTTATTAACTACCTTATTAACTAGCTTTAAACTCTCCAGTCAGACTGCAGGCTCGTTTTTGCTCCACAACCAATCAAGCAATAACAGTGACAGCATGATTATAATAACGGAGCCCTGTCCCTAACCACACCCACAACCCCGCCCCAACCACACCCACAACCCCAACCACACCCAGAGCCCCATCCCTAACCACACCCACAACCAAAACCCTGTCCCTAACCACACCCACAACCCCGCCCCAACCACACCCACAACCCCAACCACACCCAGAGCCCCATCCCTAACCACACCCACAACCAAAACCCTGTCCCTAACCACACCCACAACCCCACCCTAACCACACCCACAACCCCAACCACACCCAGAGCCCCATCCCTAACCACACCCACAACCCTTCCCTAACCACACCCAGAGCCCCAACCACACCCACAACCCCGCCCTAACCGCACCCAGAGCCCCGTCCTTAACCCCAACTAAAATCCCAGCCCTAACCAGACCCACATCCCTGCCCCAACCACACCCACAACTCCAATCACACCCAGAGCCCCATCCTTAACCCCAAACAAAACCCCACCACAACCCCTGCCCTAACCACACCCACAACCCCGATTCACTTATGTACCTTTTGCACATCTGCTCCAAGTTGTATATATTGTAAAGTAACACATAATGAGGCTCTGCTGTGGTAGGAATAGATCTGTGTATTGTTGTGTGTATATACACTGCTTTGTGTAGAGATGGTGTTAGTGAGATGAACACACTGCTCTGCTGTGACGTGTGTGATGGCTTACGCTAATGACTGTAGGTCACACAGACATCCATTACGTTAGCTACATTAGCATCCAGTGCAGCAGTAAAGCAGACACGCGTCTCAGCAGATCCACTACATCTGGAGTGAAGAGAAAACTGCAGATGTTTTATTACTAACTGAACGGTTCACCCGGAGTCATCAGTAGTTTCAGTAGAAATTACAAAACAGTGCACACACACACACATCACACAGACACACACACACCGTACACACACGCCTCGCCGTCTGGTCACACACTCCGGCTGTGTTTCAGTAGTTGTACAGGCGCTGAGTCGGCTGTTTGAAGTGGCCGTAGCGGCGCTCGGTGCTGGAGAACCGAGTCCTGATCAGGTTCTGCCTGCTGAGGACGCTGCGGCTCAGCTTCCTGCGCTCAGAGTACACTCGAGCTCTCTGATCTGACAGCAGCATGGAACCACACCACAACGCCAGGAGACTCGACACATCACGTCTTACCTGCACACACCTGAGACACACACACACACACACACACACACACACACACACACACACTGTCAGGTACATGTGCACTAGCTCTACTGAAGCACGCTCTATGTACAGAGTAAAACACTTGGGGTTGTGCTGTTACAGGAAAATAATCCACGCTGAGTGTTACACGGCCTGATGCAAAGATGAGGATTATCTTCCCATAACAGCACCCGTGTTTTATTTCTCTTATACCACAGCAATCCATCAACGATAACAATTTTCACTTATTAAAGAATGTCATACTTTTTATTCTGTTTACATTTAACACTGCAAAGAAGCGTAAACTCCTCTGTCCTGAAAATGTCCGAAAACTTACAGTTACAGCTTCACCTCTGACTGTTACAAAGCGCTGACACTGGAGACTCCTTCCATCAACGTTACATAAACATCTCCTTACAAAATATCAAAGATTGCAAATGTCTTTTAAATCCATTTATCACTACAGAAACAATAACGTATCAGAGCGAGCGCATTAATATAAACCTGCACTACTGTCAGAGCCTCTGTTATAGAGAACTAATCAACACCTTCTGACCAATCAGAGTGCAGAAGGTGTTACACTAAAACACACTGCTCTAACACACACACACACACACACACACACACACGTGTTAGTTGATAATAACTTGAGAAAATATTTTAGTGACCTGGGAGGAGAATCTTCTTCTTCATCTGAAACATCTTCCTCGTTCGTCCTCTGATGGCGCATCTGGTACACGGACATGCTGGGATGCTCGATCAGGAGATTCTCCAGAGGATCTTCTACAAGAAGGCCTAGAGAGGAGTTATCTACACACACACACACACACACACACACACACACACACACACACACACACAACCTTCATGTAAACCAATCCTGATATAAACAGCTCCTTCTGCTGGTCGTTGTGTGTAATTATCTCATATATCAGACCTTGTGTATTAATGATGATCCAGTCCCCATCTTCACACTCCAGCAGCTCCACACAGCTCACCACATCACCATCTGCTTCCTCTGCTCCACCACCCAGCAGGATCTGCGTCAGGACTTTACTGAACATTTTTAGAAATTCTCTTTTTCTTCTCCTTGACTCTGAAAGCACACAGAGAGCAGTACACAGGTATCGTGAGCGCTGGCTGTTGGCATAACCACCGTCACGGCTGTGCTCCAGTCCGGTTTCTAACGCACACTGCTCCGACTCACTGTACTCTCTTAGAAAAGAACAGGGTTTTAAGGGTCTGTTGGGTAATTAAAGGTGGGGTTCTACACAGTACAAATAAAGGTAATGAGCAAGCTAGCTAGTTACCATGCTAACAATAATGCATCTGTCTTTCGATTATTCAGAGGAAACCACTTCAGATGAAACAGTGATACTGTATTTGTTGTGAGTGTGTAAAACACAGAGTGTGTGAACAACTTGCTCTGACACACACTCTTTCTTCTCCTCGTACTGCATGTGTAATATTCAGTGTTGTAGTGTTAGTGTGGAAGTTAATAAGGGTGAAACGCAGGAGAACATTTTAATCCACAACATCTCAACATCTCGTCTAGCGCTGTTTCCAGCTGCCAAGATTCCTGTACGACTGAAACATGTCTGTGTGTGTGTGTCTGTGTGTGTNTGTGTGTGTGTGTGTGAGAGAGAGAGAGAGAGAGAGAGAGAGACCTGGCAGCCATTACTGTTCACACTGACTCAGTGTCCTTTAGCTTGTCGAGTTTATTTTCAACACCATCTGGATTATTTTCCTAATTTAGAACGACTACAGAGAGTAAAGGAATGATCCGGTGCTGATCCGATTACAGAGAACTCACACTCAGGCAGTTCCCTGTGTAGGGAGCATGAGCTGAAACATCACAGTGTTACAACACTACAGTGTCACTCTGTCACACTGTTACAACACTACAGTGTCACTCTATCAGTGATACAACACTACAGTGTCACTCTATCAGTGATACAACACTACAGTGTCACTCTCTCAGTGATACAACACTACAGTGTCACTCTGTCACACTGTTACAACAC
>CM074969.1:202986-206416 GCA_037577455.1 Pangasius macronema | reverse complement strand
CTCTCTCTCTCTCTCTCTCTCTCTCTCTCTCTCTCTCGCTCCACCTGCGTGTCTCTCTCTCCTCCTGTGTGTCTCTCTCTCTCCGCCTGCCTGTCTCTCTCCTCTTGCGTTTCTCTCTCTCTCTCCTCCTGCCTGTCTCTCTCCTCTTGCGTGTCTCTCTCTCTATCCTCCTGCCTGTCTCTCTCTCTCCTCCTGTGTGTCTCTCTCTCTGCCTGTCTCTCTCTCTCTCTCCTCTTGCATGTCTCTCTCCTCCTGTGTGTCTCTCTGTTTCCGTGTCTCTCTCTCCTCCTGCATGTCTCTCTCTCTCTCTCTCTCTCTCTCTCTCTCTCTCTCGCTCCACCTGCGTGTCTCTCTCTCCTCCTGTGTGTCTCTCCTCTCTTTGCCTGTCTCTCTCTCCGCCTCTCCACTTGTCCTGCTGTCTCTCTCTGTCTCCATGTACTGCGTAATGTTCAGTGCTGTTTTATTTTCTGTAGTCAGGTTTTAGCATATTTAGATTATTTCACTCAGTAATGTCACTTCCTCTTATGGAAGTAATGATGTCATTTCCTGTTATGGAATTAATGATGAGGGTTAATCATGCTTTTAGATCCTATAATATGAGATAACGGAGAGAATGTAAGTATAAATAAAATCAGGTGTTTGACGGTGTTGACGAATCCTCAGTTCCACAGCGAGCCGGCGTCGGCGGTGACGGCGTGTTACGAAGGAGACGTGATCATCGTGTGTCCCGGTCATTACATCATCACCAACGCCATCAGCATCGCCGACTCCATCCAGCTGGAGGGTAAACACCTGCTACTGCCATTACCATATTTACACACACACACACACACACACACACACACACACACACTTATTTTCTGTGAATGTTGTGTAATATTTAACAGTGTAATATTTCTATTACACTGCACGTGCGCGTGCGTGTGTGTGTGTGTGTGTGTGTGCGCGTGCGCGCGTGTGTGTGTGTGTGTATAAAACCCGAACCCAGAGGCTGATGGTGTTCTGGGTCTCTGGATCTCTGGAGCGTTGTTTATGAGCTGCAGTTTGTTCCTGAGCTGTGTGTAATGAGTCTCTGAGACAGGAGCGAAGTGTAAATCAAGTTTTTTTTTTACTCTGTTTGTGGTTTATGTGACGTTTGTGACTGTAATTGTGCAGCAACTGTTTCATTTTCACCGCTTTATCACTTTCTATCAAACCCTCAGAGAAGAACAGCGCCACTTTATCACCTCTTTATAAAAGCCTTTTAATTCAGCGCTCTGCGTAACTCTAAATCTCCCTGTGCTGGGTGTGGGCTTTAAACCGCCGTCTGTGCGTGTGTACGTCTGCCTGTGCGTCTGTGCGTGTGTGTACGTCTGCCTGTGCATCTGTGCGTGCGTGCGTCTGCCTGTGCGTCTGTGCGTGTGTACGTCTGCCTGTGCGCGCGTCTGCCTGTGCGCGCGTCTGCCTGTGCGCGCGCGTCTGTGTGTGTGTGCGTCTGCCTGTGCGTCTGTGTGTGTGTGCGTCTGCCTGTGCGTCTGTGTGTGTGTGCGTCTGCCTGTGCGTCTGTCTGCCTGTGCGTCTGCCTGTGCGTCTGCCTGTGCGTCTGCCTGTGCGCGCGTCTGTGTGTGCGCGCTTCTCTCTGTGTGTGTGTGCGTGTGTGTGTGTGTCTGTGTGCATGTTTTTTTAAAAAAGATAATAATCACTAAGCTGTAAACGCGGGTGAAACGCACACATGGCACGGCGCTCATATGGAATGTGGTCATGTGATGAACATTTTTTGGAATTCAGTTTGGATTTCTGACCCTTTGACCTCCAGAGATCAGAATAAGAATGTTTAATGACCGATTGATCCGTGTGGAGAGTTTTATTAAAATAAAGTCAGATCCCGTCCTCGCTGTTCAGACTGCTGGCTCTGAGCTCTGATCGTTCCGCTACGTCTCGGATGAACTGGGAACATCAGAACATCGGCCTCGATCCGACTCTGACCCGAGAGCCTGTAGGAGGCGCTGGAGTTCCATCAGCATTTTAATCCTGGTTATTATTTAATAATATTAGATTTCATTAATCTGTAGCTGATGTTTAGTGATGTTGCGGTTTTTGGATTATTTTAATTGGACTGGTGTTGGATGAGATTTCCTGTTTCCAGAAATTCCCTACAGATCCACTTTTCCAGAATGGATTAAATGTGAGGGATTTGGTGTGTTTAATCATTCAGACACACACGGGTGTGTTTTATACTGTGTGTGTGTTTGTGTGTGTGTGTGTGTGTGTGTGTGTGTGTGTGTGTGTGTGTGAGAATGGAGACTGTGTGTAAGTGACGGTTGTGTGACGGGTTAAATGAGGAAATGAGGCGCTTTTGTGCAAACACTCGACCTGTGCAGCTCGATAAGACCAATCAGGTGTGTGTGTGTGTGTGTGTGTGTGTGTGTGTGTGTGTGTGTGTGCGCGCGTGTGTGAGAGCAGAGATAACGATGAGACAGAAAAGCTGGGCTGCTGCAGGCTTCATACTGACTGCAAGAAGAGCAACTCTATTAAACCACTGCCTCGTTAGCATAATATCACATCTCTCTCTCTCTCTCTGTCTCTCTCTCTCTGTCTGTCTCTCTCTCTCTCTCTCTCTCTCTCTGTCTGTCTGTCTCTCTGTCTGTCTCTCTCTCTGTCTGTCTCTTTGTCTCTCTCTCTCTCTCTCTCTCTTTCTCTGTCTCTTTCTCTCTCTGTCTCTCTCTCTCTGTCTGTCTTTCTGTCTTTCTCTCTCTCTCTCTTTCTTGCTGTCTCTTTCTCTCTCTTTCTCTCCCCTTCTCACTCGCTCTCTTATGCTATCTCTCTCGCTTTCTCTCTTTCTCACTCTTTCGCTCTCTCTCTCTTTCTCTCTCTCCTCGCAGTGAGTTGATTCAGAGTCAAATCACTTTCTCACACGAGTTGCCTTATTAGCGGACTCCTCAGCTCGCTCAGCTCGCTCAGCTCGCTCTGACACCATCGGTCATGATGGATATGAAAGGCGTCCACGTGTGAGCCAGTGTTTTCTCAGAAGGCAGTGCAGGTCGTAAATCCCCGTGCGAGCGCTTCCTGGTGGAACTGCACACCTGTGTGTTTATGAGCGCGGAAGCGTAACAGTAAAGTCACAAAGTTCCGGTGAGATCGCGATCACTGCGCACTCCTCACTGCACACTCCTCACTGCGCACTCCTCACTGCACACTCCTCACTGCGCACTCCTCACTGCGCACTCCTCACTGCACACTGCACACTGCGCACTCCTCACTGCGCACTCCTCACTGCGCACTCCTCACTGCACACTGCACACTCCTCACTGCACACTCCTCACTGCACACTGCACACTCCTCACTGCGCACTCCTCACTGCACACTGCACACTCCTCACTGCACACTGCACACTCCTCACTGCACACTGCACACTCCTCACTGCACACTCCTCACTGCACACTGCACACTC
>CM074969.1:195486-197986 GCA_037577455.1 Pangasius macronema | reverse complement strand
GTTCGTCTCCATCGAGGGGAATCAGTTCCGGCGTAACGGCATGGGCAGCTTCGGCACCTTCCTGTACTGACACTACGGCAAGCGCGCAGGGACAAGCTCCGCCCACGCCCAGCGAATTTATCCCACAGACACTGAGATCTCTTCCTGAAGTCCTAGAGTCCGTTAACAAGAACTCTTTATTTCATAACTGATCTCTTCAGGCTTTTAATCAGTCTCGGATGCAGCTAGCTGCTAACGCGGCGGCCATTTTACGTTTAGCAGTTTCAATAAAGTCAGTGATTAGTGATGAATTTAAACAGCTGTGACTCTAATGAGAAATTTTACTGAAGTTTTATTTTATACGTAGGCCATCAAGGAGCTGTCGCTAATGTTTTATTTTAATGTTTAAGTTTCACATGAAGTGTCAGTTGGTGAGAAGTGTGTGTTTTATGGTTTTATCAGGTGCAGGTGATGAGACACTGATAGTGTTAATAATTTAATGGTTTTCGGTTGTAATGTTCGTCACACTGAGCACATCAGCACAGCGTCTTTCAGTTCCTCACTGCTTCACCTCGCATGAGACGTCGCTGTTTAATTCCTGTTGATTAATTTTCAGTGGATTAAAGGTCTGCTAAAACCTCATTATGCCTCAGGCACGTTGATTAATTATAACTTTCAGCGTGTGCTGCCAACAAAGAGAAACTCCCTCAAGTTTGACCTGCATTAACCCCGATCCCTTCCAGCAGCCCAGGCCATTATCACTGCAGGGGAGCTGTGTGTGTGTGTGTGTGTGTGTGTGTGTGTGTGTGTGTGTGTGTGTGTGATTAACGTGGCGTATAGGAGCAGGTTAAATCATGACATGACGTTTTACTGCGTAAATGTACAGGCAGGAGAGAAACACGACGCTTGATGTGATTAATTTGGATAAATCTGGAGGAAGGTTCAGAAGGAAGATCTGTGATTTTTACTTAATAAAATAAATCACTAAATGTAAGTATTTATAGTGATGAAAGTTTAATATCAAACGTGTGTGTGTGTGTGTGTGTATTTCGGTGTGTAGATGAAAATTATATTCAGTTTTAAACTGTTTTGTGTTCAGTGTTAAAACTGCAGTTCATTAATACTTACAGATTGGAGCTGAAACTATAATTGTTGCTTTTGCACGTCATAAATAAAGAATTAAACTCCGTGTTGCACATTAAACATTTACACTACAGTAAACTCAAAGTGTCCGTGGTTTATGTGCTACGCTGCATATTTTAGTTAATTTCTATTCACCTGTTAATGTTCTACGTTTTAATGCTGGCTTTAAATGTGTAAGATTATATTAATGTAATGCTATTACACTAGCAACCCCGCCCCCTGTTCCACAGTGCATGAGAACAAGCCCCGCCCCCTGTTCCACAGTGCATGATGAGAACAAGCCCCGCCCCGTTCCACAGTGCATGAGAACAAGCCCCGCCCCCCGTTCCACAGTGCATGATGAGAACAAGCCCCGCCCCGTTCCACAGTGCATGATGAGAACAAGCCCCGCCCCCGTTCCACAGTGCATGATGAGAACAAGCCCCGCCCCCCGCTCCACAGTGCATGATGAGAACAAGCCCCGCCCCCTGTCCTGCAGTGCATGATGGGAAGGTTAGCTGGAATCTGAACTCCGAGCCACGTGCTCTCCCTGTGAGCGTGAGCTCTAACTCTTAATAAGGACACTCCTGTCACACAGCAGCGTTTGGGACGGCGCTCATTTTATCTCTTCATTTCCCGAGTCAATTAGGAACACTTTTGTGTAGTTCATTAAAAGAGCGGCACGTCCTCGTCTGAAGGTCTGAGCTGCTCGTTTGCGATTCATCACCACTTTGTGTCTTCATTTTTCAGCTAATTAGCAGTGACAGGATTAACACAGCGTCTGCTGACATTTTACACTTTTTCATCAGAATCAGGAACCAGAAATCTGCACAGGAACACGAGAACTTCATCCATCCTTCATCAGAAACATCATCGGTGCCGTGACTAAATCAGTACAATAAACCGTGATGGGAATCTGAAGCGTGTGAAGCCGAGTTGTGATTGGAGCAGACGTGATGTGAGGAAGTGACACGCCTCTGTGAGTTAATGACCAGTGAGTTTCAGGAGATTCGCTGTGATGAAGCACTTTACAATAAAAATGAAGTAAAACACATTTTTAAAAAATGACTGCAGTGTTCTAATCATATCTTTAATTCAGAGCAAGTCATTTATTAGCTTTTTAATAACTAATAATAATTAACTAGCACAAACTTTATAAGTGCACTTTAGATTATTAACTCCTATTTTTTTTACACTGAGGTTTAACAGTCAGAGATGTGGGTTTAGGGCAAAAATACGGCTCCAGCATGCTGTGGTTCCGAGTGCGTCAGAAAACTGTACGAAAAGTTAAACCAATGAAAATAAAAAGAGGAATGAATGAAAAGAGGATGTATAATATTCTGTCGTAAGAATCAAAGAGCAAATAAGTAAAGAACCTCAGTGGAATGCTTCGTTATGA
>CM074969.1:133029-148944 GCA_037577455.1 Pangasius macronema | reverse complement strand
GGTGTGTGGGTATGGTGGTAGGCGGGGTTAGGGTGTGTGGGTATGGTGGTAGGCGGGGTTAGGGTGTGTGGGTATGGTGGTAGGCGGGGTTATGGTGGGTGGGTATGGTGGTAGGCGGGGTTAGGGTGGGTGGGTATGGTGGTAGGCGGGGTTAGGGTGGGTGGGTATGGTGGTAGGCGGTAAAAGCAGACATCAGAGGAACAGATTTGCTATTTGTAAATGTTTATGCCTCAAATATAGGCAGCGAACTAGCGACAGCGAGTGAAGACGTTTTATAAATTAGGAAATGCGCTGAAACAGTATGGCAGGAAGCTCACTGTAGTGATGGGTGGAGACTGGAACTGCACTACAGACTTTACAGTAGACAAGAATGCAGAAGAAGCACACATACAGCCCGCTGTAGTATTAGACAGTGTTATTAAAGCATGTGGACTTATAGATCCTTGGAGAGAACAGAACGTGGGTGTAAAGCAATACACATGGTTAAAAACAACTGAACTTATTGTCAATATAAGCTGGCAGTTCAAACACATTTGGTGGTCTGTGTGATTTTCATTACTGCTCCTCCGAACCTAGATACTGGTCCAGCATACCTCGACCTGAGAGTGACACGAGTGTTACACTTCTATGTGCAGGCTATATATAGACGGAAGGAACACACAGATACAGTGATAAATGCAAGTCAGACTGTCTGTGTGCCTGGACGCATGATAATGGACAATGTTTTTCTTGTGTGTGACGTGTTTGAATCGTGTAAAATCATCTCTCACGATCTGGGATTTTTTATCTATAGATCAAGAAAAAGCCTTTGACAGGGACGAACATACACATCTCTTTGACACACTAGATGCTTTTGGGATGGGTTCAAAATTTTTATCATGGATTAAACTTTTCTGAGGCTTGCATTATGCTCAAGGTGGGGGGAGGACTTAGCTGTCCTGTCAGGTGGGATAAGGCAAGGATGTCCATTATCTGGGCAATTGTACAGTTTAGCCATTGAACATCTATTAGTCCAATTAAGAAGAAACATGCAGGGCTTGTCAGCTTATGCAGAAGATGTAATGGTCTTCATTAAAAAGCAGGAAGATGTTCAAGCTCTTACTCACAGTCTAGCTGTGTGCTGAGGGGCATCCTCTGCACGAGTGAACTGGAGTAAGTGGGAAAGTTTTACTGCAGGACAGTGGTGAGGGAAAGAACTTCCCAAACTACCAGAAAACTTACAATGGGGAAAAAGAGGCATCAAATACCTGGGCACCTTCTTGCAAAAAAACTGGGAGAGAATGTTGGAGAAGGTAGGTCCTAAGTTGTCTAAGTGGACTTGGGTCCTGCCCCAGCTGTCTTATAGGGAGAGGGTGCTGGTCACTAACAATCTGATCGCCTCCATGCTGTGGCACAAGCTCACAGCCCTCGAGCCACCAGAGGCACTGATCAGAGAGATCCAGAGGAGGATAGTGGACTTTTTCTGGACTGGACAACATGAGCCCCTGTCCTATACCTGCCTGTACAGGTGCTTTTAACGCTTAAATTAAATGCTTTTACAGGTGATATTCATGTCTCTCCAAGAAACTTATTGTATAAATAAGGTTTTAATTGACTTTTTAAAGCAAATTATCATGATGTTCTAATCATTACGTTTGTGTATTTATCCACTTTTATATTTATGCATTTAACTATTCATGTATTTAAGTAGGTACTTAAAAATGCTATTTTTTAAAAGAAGGACTGTCAAAGTCAAGTCTCTCTCTCTCTCTCTCTCTCTCTCTCTCTCTCTCTCGCACACACACACACACACACATACACACACACACATGTTTGATTTAAATATAGCTGGAATTCAACCCTTTATTTTGGAGAACTAACTCTATGTTTGCAAAAACCATGGTGGAGTATTTCTGTAGGCTTTGTGATGATGATGATGATGATCAAGAGCATGATGATTATAATGATGGGTCTCCTCACCTCACTGCTTTATAATATGATGAGTTTCAGTACACTGTGGAAAATTCTTAGCACTTTAATCTCTCTCTCTCTCTCTCTCTCTCTCTCTCTCTCTCTCTCTCTCTCTCTCTCTCTGTCTCTTCCCTCCCCCATATCTGTCTCACTCTCTCCACTCTCTTTCATGCATTTCATTACTGTTTTTTTTTAATTTTATTTTTCTCTCTGAAATGCTGTGCTGGGTTTGTAGAGGTGTGGTTGGTCGATACCAATACATTATAAGACACACACACACACACACACACACACACACACACACACACACACACACACACACACACACACAGAGCTCAATCCTAATCCTCCTTTCACCTGCCGATATTCAGCATCACACAGCCGGAGTGTTATTGAGCCGAGCTGCAGGAAGCCGCAGGTCAATACCGGCGCCGAGTGGACGATTGATCCAGAGGATTAGGGCTAGCTCACACACTCCTGATTTAACACCTTCTGTCCTGCTCAGGTCAAAAAAACATCTTATAAACCTTTACATTCACATGGAACAAATAATTTAAATGTTTAAATGATTTTTCTAACACAAAACTGCATGTGCACTGCAATCTGATAAAATCTGAAAACTCGGGAGATGGCTGAGGGGGGAAGGAGACACGGCTGAGGGTTAAACACTCCCTTTCCTCCTCAGGCTGAGAGAGAGAGAGAGACGGATCTGTGTAGATTCAACGTTCCCTCACCACGTGTAGAACCTTGAAGAACCAGTCTACAAGACATCAGTTTTAGCATTTAAGATAAAGCCGAATCTTTTTACATACAGCACACTCTCTGTTCTTCCTAATGATGGATATTTGGTCTTGTAGTGTTCATACAGTGCTTACATCAGTGTGTGTGTATGTGTGCGTTTTGTGGGTGTGAGTGTGTGTTTGTGAGGAGTGTGTGTATATTACCCATCATGCACTCTGGGAGGTTTTAAATGCACCATTAAAGCTCTGTTATCTGGAACTAGGGCCGGAGGTCATGTTTGTTTAATGTCTCTGCTCCTCAGACGCTGGGTTCTGCTCTTCTCCTCACGTTCTCATCCACCTGTACACCGTCCCAAACCTTACACTGGGAACTGCACCGATAACATCACACCTGTATTTAAATTACCTCCAAACACATATCTCTCGCTGTCACCACTCACACACACACACACACATACACACACACACTGCGCTATTTCCATACTTCTATATGAGACGAGGCAGTGAGATAATCTACTTTACATGTGGAGTAATAACCACAGCCCATAAATTCCATAACACTCTCTTCCTGCACACACACACACACACACACACACACACACACACACACACACACACACACACACACACTTCTTTAGTCTGAAGAGAACCAAAGCACGAGGCTGTGTCATAATCATTGATGAAGAAGTTGTCTGAATGAACACCAAGGAGAACAAGAAAAAGAAGAAAAGTCTTCCATGATGTGTAGAAAAACAGGAAATGGATAGATGAACAGACTGACCATTAAATATAAGAGAAAAAGAAGAAGAGAAAAGAAAGATTACATTATATTGATTATTCTGCTTTAGTTTTTCTACATTATTTTGTTAAAGCAATGTGTCTGCAATGAAGTGTGTTAGATGAGTGTTAAATGAGTTTCTAATCGACTTTCCTGTACACGTCATAATTTACCCAGAATCCTTTGCTGCACTCTGCCATGCTTTCCTTTTTGTGCCTGAAACTGTTTATGAACTGGAGCAATTATGTGTTATTCCTCCATCTGTACATGACACTGATGGTGCAGTTGCTCTTCTAGCCAGTTAGCAACTATGCTAATTAGCACAATGGCTCTTTAATGAGTTAGTTAGGGAGTTGCTATGTCCCTGTACACAGTGTGAAGGAAACGTGGTGTGTAAGTGTTCAGGGAAATTCACACGTCTCAGTGGAGTAGGTGTTAAATCAGTGATGGAATGCAGGAACTGTCTCCAATCTTCATATGTCATGAAAAAAACAGCATTTCTGTCCAACATTCATCTTTTTTTCTAATCCATCAATTATTTCACTTCTTCCTCTGTCATTCCTCTTCTTTTTTCTTTTTCAGAAATCTATTCTGACTCTCAGCTCTCTTGAATGCAATCAGCTTTTCTTCAGCCTTACAAATGCCTTCTGCCTTTCATTCATATTCCCTTCCATTCCTACTCTTCTTTTTTCTTTTTGTTGCTCAGTCTCTTTCTGAAATGTTCTTAGTTATAAATCCCAGTGCCAGGAGAAAGCAGTGTGTGCTGATAAATGCTGGAGAATGAATGGAGGAGTGCTTTCGTCTTCTCTCCCTACGCTGCTGTCCTTTTACTGTATTCACAACAGAAAAGCAGTGAAGAGGTTTTTGTGGTTTTATTCTCTGACCTCTCAGCGTTCATCTCCACATTCAACATTACAGCTCCACAAACACTGATACACTTCCCTGTTTAATTTCACTCTTTACTTTTCAGAATGATTTTTTTTTACTTTTATAATTTACTCCAAAACTCCAAGACAACAGGTCAAGACTGCATTCCCTCTTGTGGCCCAGTCAAGGAAACCTGCACTCAAGCAGATCAACAGCCAACCAAGAGAACTGTGAGTTACTGCCTAGACAATGCTATGCATTAGGGAGCATGCACCCTCATCAGGATCATGGCTGGTACCAACATGCCCATACTGACAATATATGTGGAAGAACCAAAAGACCAGAACCAAAAGAGATGTCATCCAACACACTGCTGACCAACATCTGACCAACATCTGACCAACACACTGCTGACCAACAACTTATTCTGAGTCTGAAAACAAGCTCCAGTTGGAAGGCTTTGACCTTGTCAGTTTCATTGTGCACAGGAAGCATGGCATCCCCACATATGCCAAACTAGTCATCTTTTTGAACTGGAAATGTCATCTCTCCAGTTCATTCATGCAAACTCTTTTGTTTGTGACAATTTCAACAGTAGAAGTTCCAAGCAGGGCTACTGTAACACAGAAAAGAATGGTCTTGCCACAAGCAACTGGGCTGAGGTGCAAAACCTCCACATGCTCTTTGACAACAAGGATCCTCATACCTTCTATTCTGGTAGTCATGGCACCTGGATCTGCCCAGACCTATCCTTTTTGTCTAACAACATCAAGAACTGGGTTAGGGTTAGGGTTAGGGTTAAACTCAGTTCCAATGTGAATGAAGCCCTGCCAGGACTTGACCAACTCTATCACATCAGTTATGGTAAACAATGGAAGGTTGAAAGATCACTTCCCAGATGCAAAGGTTTTCACCAAGTCAAGGCTGAGACCAATGAGCTGTCCAACACCAGAGACCATCAGGTCCCTCAAAAATGGAAAAGCCTCAGGAAATGACATCCAAGTTGACCTTCCACCACAGATCACCACAGATCAGATATCAAACCTCATCAACGACACTGAAGAAGCCTTCCAGAGGAATGAGAATTTCAGCACAGTTTTTGTAGAACTGACTGCTGTTTATGACACAGTTTGGCACAGATGCCTGTACCTGAAGCTGTTGAAGACCCTATCTGAAGGCAAACTCATGAGGTTTCTCATGGTGCTCTTCCAAGATCAATCCTTCATCCTAGAGATATGGCCATAGAAGCAAAAAGAGGAGATTCCATAAAGGTCTCCCAGAGGGATGCGATCAGCCCTGGCTCCTGTTTTATTGAACATCCATACATCTGTCATGCCTGTAGGCGAATGACTTGGTTCTGCAGACAAGTTTTCAAGAACATCAAAGCTACCCTGGAGAAGAACCTAAACTCCCTCAGTCACTATTTCCACCAGCTGAGTCTATCCAAGACAGAAGACTGCGTGAACATCATGGAGAGGCTAGAAGTGCCCACACTAGTTCAGCTGATGTGTAAATGCTGGTTGTATTTACCAAGTCCAGAAGAAGAAGAAGTAAGCTGCAGAAGAAGAACAAAAAAGACATAGAGGAAAGATGGCTGGATGGCATATAAATTATAATAGTTAAAAGAAATGATATAAAAAACAAGAAGAAGAAGATTGGTCACATCACAAGAAGATAAAAGCAAAAGCAAAGGGGGAGCAGAACAGAGAGAAAATAATGAGAAAATAAAGATGAGGAAGAGGAGAATGAAGTTGAAGATGATTATCAGGATCCTGTTTAACTAAGAAGTTTATTTGATTTCCAGTTCAGCTGTGATGTGTGTCTGTTTGCTGAATGTTTAAACTGCATGAGGACTGGTTTTGTAAAACACTTGTTTTAGTTCCTGTTTATATTTAGAACATGTGGGTTAGGGCACAAGGTTCAGGGTGCGAGGTTCAGGGCGTGATGTGTAGGGCATGAGGTTCAGGGTGCGAGGTTCAGGGAGTGAAGTTCAGGGCGTGATGTTCAGGGCTTGATGTGTAGGGCACAAGGTTCAGGGTGTGAAGTTCAGGGCGCGATGTGTAGGGCGTGGGGTTCAGGGCGCGAGGTTCAGGGAGTGATGTGTAGGGCGCGAGGTTCAGGGAGTGATGTGTAGGGTGTGAGGTTCAGGGCGTGAGGTTCAGGGAGTGATGTGTAGGGCGCGAGGTTCAGGGAGTGAGGTTCAGGGAGTGATGTTCAGGGCATGAGGTTCAGGGCGTGAGGTTCAGGGAGTGATGTGCAGGGTGCGAGGTTCAGGGCATGAGGTTCAGGGCATGATGTGTAGGGCGTGATGTGTAGGGCGTGAGGTTCAGGGCGCGAGGTTCAGGGCATGATGTTCAGGGCGTGAGGTTCAGGGCACGAGGTTCAGGGCGTGAGGTTCAGGGTGCAAGGTTCAGGGAGTGATGTGTAGGGTGCGAGGTTCAGGGCGTGAGGTTCAGGGAGTAATGAGTATGGTGAGAGGTTCAGGGCGTGAGGTTCAGGGAGTGATGTGTAAGGCGCGAGGTTCAGGGTGCGAGGTTCAGGGAGTGATGTGTAGGGTGCGAGGTTCAGGGCGTGAGGTTCAGGGAGTGATGTGTAGGGCGTGAGGTTCAGGGCACGAGGTTCAGGGCGTGAGGTTCAGGGTGCAAGGTTCAGGGAGTGATGTGTAGGGCGCGAGGTTCAGGGTGTGAGGTTCAGGGAGTAATGAGTATGGTGCGAGGTTCAGGGCGTGAGGTTCAGGGAGTGATGTGTAAGGCGTGAGGTTCAGGGCGTGATGTTCTGGGCATGAGGTTCTGGGTGTGAGGTTCAGGGCGTGAGGTTCAGGGAGTGATGTGTAAGGCGCGAGGTTCAGGGCGTGATGTTCAGGGCATGAGGTTCTGGGTGTGAGGTTCAGGGCGTGATGTGTAGGGCACGAGTTTGGTTTTGTAAAACACTTGTTTTAGTTTTTGTTTATATTTAGAACATGTGGGTTAGGGCGCAAGGTTCAGGGCACGAGGTTCAGGGCATGATGTGTAGGGCGTGAGGTTCAGGGTGCAAGGTTCAGGGTGTGATGTGTAGGGCATGAGATTCAGGGCATGAGGTTCAGGGCGCGAGGTTCAGGGAGTGAGGATCAGGGCGTGATGTTCAGGGCTTGATGTGTAGGGCACGAGGTTCAGGGTGTGAGGTTCAGGGCGCGATGTGTAGGGCGTGAGGGTCAGGGCATGAGGTTCAGGGCGCGATGTGTAGGGCGCGAGGTTCAGGGCGTGAGGTTCAGGGCGCGAGGTTCAGGGCGTGATGTGTAGGGCGTGAGGTTCAGGGAGTGATGTGTAGGGTGCGAGGTTCAGGGCGTGAGGTTCAGGGAGTGATGTGTAGGGCGCGAGGTTCAGGGCGTGAGGTTCAGGGCGCGAGGTTCAGGGCGTGATGTGTAGAGCGTGATGTGTAGGGCATGAGGTTCAGGGTGCGAGGTTCAGGGCGTGATGTTCAGGGCGTGAGGTTCAGGGCATGAGGTTCAGGGAGTGAGGTTCAGGGTGTGATGTTCAGGGCGCGATGTATAGGGCACGAGGTTCAGGGCATGAGGTTCAGGGCGTGATGTGTAGGCCGTGAGATTCAGGACGCGAGGTTCAGGGTGTGAGGTTCAGGGCACGATGTGTAGGGCGCGAGGTTCAGGGTGCGATGTGTAGGACGCGAGGTTCAGGGCATGAGGTTCAGGGCGCGAGGTTCAGGGCGTGATGTGTAGGGCGCGAGGTTCAGGGCGTGAGGTTCAGGGCGTGATGTGTAGGGAGTGAGTTTCAGGGCATGAGGTTCAGGGCGCGAGGTTCAGGGCGTGAGGTTCTGGGCGTGAGCTTCAGGGCGTGATGTGTAGGGTGTGAGGTTCAGGGCGTGATGTGTAGGGTGTGAGGTTCAGGGCGTGATGTGTAGGGTGTGAGGTTCAGGGCGTGAGGTTCAGGGCGTGATTGTAGGGCATGAGGTTCAGGGCATGAGGTTCAGGGCGTGAGGTTCAGGGCGTGATGTGTAGGGCGCGAGGTTCAGGGCGTGAGGTTCAGGGCGTGAGGTTCAAGGCATGATGTGTAGGGTGCGAGGTTCAGGGCTTAAATTTCTCCTATTTTAAATCTTAAAGCTGGATGTTTCAGGAGCTGATGGATGGGTAAAGATCACACACTACTGGCAGAAGTGTTTTAAAGTGAAGTAACTTCACAAATTTGGGACGCAGCCCTCTTGTTTCTCAGGGAGTAGTATATGTGATGTGATTGACGGTTATGGGTGCTGTTGATTTTATCTCTCAGCCACAGAGTCAGCGTGTCGGTGTGATCGCTGTGCTGATGATTATGTGATTTGGAGCAATGGCTTTATTTCCTGAGGTTTATTTTCCATCAGCCGTCTAAATTACTGCTGTAACGCTTCACTTCCTGGATTAGAAATGCTCTACAAAATCACAATTATGCAGGTGAGTTTACTGCAAGCACTAAAACGCTCAAACTCTCTTATTATCCTGAAAACGATAAACGGTTCCTGTGAAAAAATTATTGATTTTAACAATAAAACTCTGAAGGATTAAAGGCCACTTTCTGTCTGAAACACGCCTGTCAGTTACTGACGTCCTCACGGAAGATTAGAAATGTGTTCATCTTTCTGTCCACTACGACGTTTTCACTCCGATTTATTGCCTTTCATTATAACTCATAATTCTAACTCACAAATGTGCAATCAAACACACACTGTACTCACACTCTGAGGTTTTTATTTATTAAAATTGCTGGAACTTTTTGTGCCTATTAAAAAATAAGACTCTTGCAATGTTCATGCTGTAACCATAACAACGCTGTTCCACAGAGTCCTCGCTAGAACCTAAATCAGATTTATTATTATTAATAATTATAAAAGTGTATCTTATTTCTCAACATGTAGTCTAACTGCAGTGAGTAGGAGGCTGATTTTATTCTGTTTGGCAATACAGATCTACAGTAAAATAGTGAGCAGCGAAGTTAAGAAACATTGGCACAGGATTTTCTCAGATTCATTAAAAAAGCTGCTTATACTCGCTAACGAGTTTCTCACCAACACTCAGACCTTCATCCTGGTTCTTTTCACTCACTTCCTCACTGTTAATTGATTAATCTTGTGAGAAAGAAGTGTGATTTTCTAAAAAAAACAACAAATAAATAAATAAACCCTTGAACTTCTGAAAGCACTCTGCTCTGAGAAACACACACACATCAGTGTTTTAACGCGATCCTGTTCCACCGACCACCATGAGACCAAATGAAATAAACATGCTGATGGTTTATTTTTAAAAAGCCTCAGTCTCAAATCCACCATGAGCATACCTTACATCACACACACACACACACACACACACACACACACACACACACACACACACACACAGTGAGCAACATAACAAACAGAATGATTTATTTTGTAATGTAATTCAGGATTTGATCATGTGATGCTCGAGTTACAGGTAAAGTTTAATCAGAACGCTTTACACTAAAGTCTCACATCTTAGTGAACAACCAACAACATTACCCAGAATTCCCAGCTCACGTACTACAAGCCACATCACATGACCCAGTCACATGACTTCTATCTCTGTTCGCAGTCTCCTGATTACTGATCACACACACCTGTCTCCTGTTCTTTAGCTCCCTAATATAACCCGGAGCTCCACACACACTTCACAAAGTCTCAGTCGTGTAATCGTGAGATGTTTACAAAAAAGTAACACAAACTTTCCCTGTGATTGATTTCATGTGTGTGGTTTTTAGACACTTTATGTGTTATGTTTTCACATGTAGTGCATGTTTTTATTTTTCCATGTGATTTGGACACACACACACACACACTAACATGATGCTTTTTAATTTGACAAGGTGAATTTATTTATAACACATTTCAAACACAAATGCTTTACAGAAATCAAGAACATAAAGATGAAATAAAAGATAAATTAGAAAAGTGCTAGTAAGGGTCAAATGCACAGGAAAAAGACGAATGTTTTTAGTTTGGATTTAAAGACTTGGGGCATGTGTGAGATTTGGACAGTAGAGAAGGCACTGCTCACAAGCCATCAGAGATAATTAAACACAAAACAAATAAATGAGGAGTAAAGATTAATGAGAAAAAGCAGAGGTGAACAGCGATAGTGTCATCAGAGACGAGCTCGCGGTTCGAGGACGCTGAGGTGAGGCTGAGGTTAATGAGCCGCAGTGTTTAGCACTCAGAGGAGATGGAGCATTACGGACTGCCACTGTGACAAAACAACACCTTAATGAACAGGTTTGTGTTTATTAACGGGCAAAATTCACAACTGAGGCTAAAACAAGTTCTAATATTTACATCTGGAGTTCAGAGTTCAGGAACATCAAAGGTGGAGTTTTAGTTTTTGCTTGTTTTATTTGTAGTTCTGGATTATAAACAGTTAATACATAAACTAGAGTGCGATCTTCAGCCTGTATCGATAGCGGCGAATGCGTCACTGACGAGGTGTTGTGATGTGCATCGCTGTTCTCCACAGTGACGATGCTGATTACAGACTTTATAACACACAAACAGAACCAAGTTAGCTTTGAGGACGTTAGCAAGGGAAAGAGAACAACACACAGCAACATGCACAGAAAGATCTTTATAAGCTGTATGGTCAAAGGCTTGTGGATCATCACACCTGTACGTCTGGGCAATTTCAACCTGGCTCCTGATTAAAGATAAACCTTTTGATTTGGTTAACATTAACATTTAAATTGTGTAAATCATACATAAGCTTTTGATTAATTACTCCGAGTAGGATGTAAATCATCTAACAGTTTCTGTAAAATACAAAACTCCTGCTGTATATGGTGCTGAAAAAGGTGATGATGCTGAGACACGAAGCAAGTCTCAGAGTTTGATTGATGACATTTTCAGGACATTTTTGAGGAACATTTTGGGCTGAATTGCTCTTTTATGACCTTCAGCTAAGATTGGATTCTGTTTCATGGAGCTCTAAAGCTGTGAATAAAAATTCTGTTGGTAAATGAATGAATGTAAATGTGTGCAAATGTGTTGTGGGACTGAGTGAGCGAGCTGAGTGGAGTGGTGTGATGCGGATGTGTGATGGATTGTCAGTCGTTGTGTCTCTATTTGTGATTATTTGCAGATCATTTCATGGGAAGTGACTGTGGGTGCTGAAGGTCAGAGCAGTGAGTCTGATTGATGTCAAAGACGGAAAAGCAGGTCACACACTCTGGCTTTTAGAGCACATCCCACGTCCATCAGCCCTGGTGTGTGTGTGTGTGTGTGTGTGTGTGTGGTCAATATCTGTCACTTATCTTCATGAAAACTACCTCCAGATCTTCAGCATCACACAGACATGCCCTGATTTTCTGTTTTTCCTCCTGAAGTCTTCACTGTTCAGTAGAGCTGTCTCATTCACCTCAGATAGTGGACATCTAGTGCACTGTCTATGTTTCAGAAGCCATCATTTCAGACAGGATGTAGTGCACTATGTAGGGAGTATAGAACAATGCTCCAAATGTCTCTCTAGTGCACTACATAGGGTTTAGAATCTGTATCTGTAGAGCTGAATCTGCCTAATGCACTACACAGTACAGAAATAATACAGAAGATAATAGAGAGAGAGAGAGAGTGTGTGTGTGTGTGTGTGTGTGTGTTTATGTGAATGTGTGTGTGCCTGAGTACTTGTGTGTGTGTGTGTATGTGTGTGTGTGTGTGTGTGTGTGTGTGTGTGTGTGTGTGTGTGTAGTAAACAGAGATTATTGATTATTATCTTAAGGGGATTAGTTCAGGGTTTTATTCAGGTGGCATTTTTTTGCTGAAAAACCGCAGACAAAGCAAATCCGAAGGCGATCTCACACAGAAAACTTTTCTGAGCTTGTAATTGATGGATTGCTGTTAAAACTGCATTATATTCTAATTTGGCGGGATTAAGCTCCATAGACAGATGACCGTGTTTCTGTATTAATCCTGCTGAATAACTCGTGTTCAGCTGATGTGAAAGCTGTGATATTAAAGTAAAATGAAGATGAATTTATAAAGAGTAGCACAGATTGAGGCATGGCCCTTCTGAAGCTATTTTACAAGTGAAGTTCTGTGAAAGTGTATGATTTGTGGCTTTGATTAGCTTCCAGATGTTTAAAGAACACATGTTATTGATTTATTAATTCCCTGCAGTGATTTAAAGACTGAACAGACCGGATTGATTTAAATTATACAGTAATTTTGTTTAATAGTAATAAACTTTCAAACCCGATGGGCAAATATGAAATTAAAATGCAGAACTGAACATATTTTTATTGTTGTAGCAAGACAGGGACTTGTCCTTCACCTGCCACATCAACGTGAGTGTCTGCTGCAAGGTATTTAAGACTGAAATGTTTAAAGACATATCGCGAGTGCTGCTGTGTCCCTCTCTGCATAGCAACAGAACACAACATTACAGTTACAGCATTTGGCAGACTCTTATCCAGAGCAACTTACATTTATCTCATTTATACAACTGAGCAGTTGAGGGTTAAGGGCCTTGCTCAAGGGCCCAGCAGTGGCAGCTGGTCTTGGGGATTGAACTCATGACCTTCTGATCAGTAGCACAACATCTTAACCACTGAGCTACCACTCCCCTAACAGAACGGCTTTAAGCTTCCACAGCTTCCCAGCTCAGACTGATCTCAGCAAACCTTCCTCACCACCATTTCACCCATGCGAAGCTCGGTAGCAGACATTTCACACCAGATCAGTGAGCTGAACCCACAACCACGGAGGATCAGAGAAGACCAGAGAAAATGAATGGAACGGCTACGGAGTTCAAACACCACTGATCAGTGTGTAAATGAAAGGCAGGGGATAACAACACACACACCTGGTCCATGTTGACATGGGTTCTTCAAGCAATTCATGCAGATTTTTCATGCTGCGAATCTCCTGTTCTACTGTGTCCCAAAGGCGTTCTACTGGATTCAGATCCGGTGACTGGGAAGGCCACCGAAGAGCACGGAACTCATCGTCATGTTCCTGAAGCCAGTTTGAGACTTTCGCTTTGTGACATGGTGCATCATCATGCTGGAATGATAAGCCATTAGAAGATTGTAAATTGTGGCCATGAAGGGAAGGGAACTCAAATAGGCTGTGGCATTCAAGCCATGATTGATTGGTATTAATGGGCCCAGAGTGTGCAAGAAAACATTCCCCACACCATCACACCACCTCCACCAGCCTGGACTGGTGACACAAGGCAGGTTGGGTCCATGGATTCATGCTGCTGGTGCCAAATTCTGGCTGAGAGGAGTGGAACCCGACGTGGTCTTCTGCTGTTGTAGCTCATCTGCCTCAAGGTTCGAGGTGTTTTGCATTCTCTGATGCTTTTCTGCTCACCACAGCTGTACAGAGTGATTATCTGAGTTACTGTAGCCTGATCTGTCAACTTGAACCAGTCTGGCTGTTCTCCATTGCCCTCTCTCATCAACAAGGCATTTCCATCCACAGAACTGCCGCTCACTGGATGTTTTTTCTTTATTGCACCATTCAGGAGATCAACAGTTACAGAAATACTCAAACCAGCCTGTCTGGCACCAACAATCATGCCACGGTCAAAATCACTGAGATCACATTTTTCCCAAATTCTGATGGTTGATGTGCACATTACCTGAAGCTGCTGGTCTGCATGATTTTATGCATCGCACCGCTGCTGCACGATTTGCTGATTAGATAATTGCATAAATGAGTAGATGTACAGGTGTTCCTAATAAAGTGCTCAGTGAATGTATATCTTGTCAAATACATGTACTGAATTGAGTGGTCATAGCTGTAAAAATCATCTTTAAATAACATCATTTGGGACGTTCTATTTATGAAATTCATTTTCTAAATAAAATATTTACCAAGAAAAATGAACAGATTAATTATGTAGCAGGTTTCCTTATTTCAGTCTGTGTAATAAAACAAAATATCAAAAGTTTCTTTCCTTAATATAATGGTCTTTTTTTTTGTCCAGGATCCTTCATTACAGCATTGAAAAAATTCCTAGAATGGATACAGTTGGAGAATAAGCGTTCAGTACGTTCACTGGGCCTCATTTATCAATCTTTTAATAAAGTTGTGTGTAAATGTTTGCCAAACCAAACTAAAATTTTCCTCTGGATTTACAAAGGTTTCAGAAACGCTGATTTTTTCATACTTGCATGCATATGTTGACTGTAAAGTGCAAAGTGCATTCCTGACACAGCTCATTTGCATTTTTTGACGCCCACAAAAGTCCATAAAGAGCAACATGCACAGAGAGCTGGGAGCACGAACTGAGCAATCAGGCTAAAAGCTAAAAGGCTAAAAGTGGAAGTTATTTTGACTCACTTCTGTACCAATAATAATAATAATAATAATAATAATAATAAAAAGCGCTAAATCATCCATCAGCTGAGGTGTTTGTTTACGGCTTACAGACAGATTAAAACAACTGGTTTTGACTAAATGTTGTGGACGGAGCTCTGAGTCCCTGACTGAGTGAACTAGCATGAGGATGTGTTTCTGATTGAGACTCTAAAGCTCTTCTGGGTAAGAGTGTAATAAAATAAAGCTTAAACTCCACAATATATTCCAGATATAAGAGTGCAATAATCCATGCAGATTATATGATCTGAAGTTGATCAAATCAATATGAACATTTTTCCAAATTTACAGGATTTTCATGAAAACCAAATTTCTTGTGTAAACAGTTGTATGAATGATTTATGTATAAATCCATTTGAATCCAGTTTGATAAATGTGGCCCAATGTACATCCTCTTAAACCAGGACAAGAGCACACCTAATAATGAGTTCCCTCTCTCTTTGTTTCTCTGAGGATTGTGTGTTGGGGCTCTCATTGATCAGGACAAGACTGTACAGAGAGTTTGGGACAGATCAGAAAGGATATATGGGAAAATATTTTGTCTGAAGTCTGAAAGCTTCATTCCCACATCTTTACTGACTTACATTAACAGTTGTACAACCAGAGGTCCAGCTCAGGTGTCCTTTTTTGGAACTGCACAAAACTCCTACTGAGGCTCCGTGTGACGACAGCGCAGGTCAGCTCCTCCTGTACCAAGGACATCCGCTTCTGAACAAAATGGACACAAAGTGGAGAACCCATCTGTCCACACCTCCATCTCAGTGAAGGGCTCTGTACAAGTGTCCTCTGCAGAAGTGTTCTGGAGATCTTCAATGGCGAGTTCTTCACTCTGCAATGCTGACTAATGCTCTCCTGTTTAAGTGAAACCTCACTGCTTCTCCCCTTTGCAGGTTCTGTGGGAAAACAGACCCAGTGTTTAACACGGCACCGAATTTTCAGTAGTGTTGGTTTGTCTATTCCCAGAGAAATGTTCAAACTAGGATGTAAATATTCCTGCTCTCATTGGGGGCATTGTACATTTCATTAATCTAGACGGTGGAGTTGCTGGCCGTTTTATGTCCCAGGAGCCCTTGTGTCTGTGTTACCTTCCGGCTCTCCTTTTTAGTTATGCTGTCACAGCTAGTCTGACCGGAGTCGCTGCTTTCACTCTGCACACAAAGCACATTGTCCTTAACCATTATGTGACAGTAAGTAGGTGACTTAAGACTACAATTGCTATGATAGTTTTAG
>CM074969.1:88389-99473 GCA_037577455.1 Pangasius macronema | reverse complement strand
AAACACACTCCTCAACCTTGTGGACAGCCTTCCCAGAAGAGTTGAAGCTGTAATAGCTGCAAAAGGTGGACCGACATAGGAATGGGATGGCACTTAAGTTCATATGTGAGTCAAGGCAGGTGACCGAATACTTTTGGTAATATATATATATATATATATATATATTGCTCAAAAAATTAAAGGAACTTTTTAATCAGAATAAAGCATCAAGTCAATGAAACTCTGGGACATTGATCTGATCAGTTCAGTAGCAGAGGCGGTTGTTAATCAGTTTCAGCTGCTTTGGTGATAATGAAATAAACAATGAATTGGCATTTTGGTCCACCCGGCACCACACACACACACACACACACACACACACACACACACAGACAGAACCTCTTGCTCTTTGGTTTTAGTAATTTTTGTTTCTTTTTCTTTTAATAAAGCCTGTTTTAAATGCAGTGCTCACAAACACAATAAACACAATACACATCACAAACACCACAAACATGACAACCACAATAAACAATATAAACAAAAAAAAACACCACAAACACAATAAACACTACAAAAAACACCACAAACACAATAAATGCTACAAACAATTTTTCTGAAACAGAAATCTCAGGTTCTTATTGTACAGTTGATTGTTGTATTGATGTTTATTGCTGTTGTAGAAATTGTTAACATTCCTCTTTGTTTATTTTGTGGTTGTTTACTTTCTTCCACATGTATTCATTATTAAAGGAATTTCAAAGGTAATGTGTGTAGAGTTTAGTGTACACACTCACTCCAGACTCAGTAAGGGTAGTGAAGAAGGATGGTTTTGTGTTTAGCCATGAAGCTGCAGCTGTTCCTCTGTGTTTTTAAGACTAAGTTTAAACACCGCTCTGGAGCTGATGGAGCATCTCCATCTCCTCCACACATCTATTTAGGTGGTTGTGATGGTTGTCTTGTAGAAGAGAGGCTGCAAGCTTCATTTTCTTTTATGTTTTTTCTCTCTGTTGAATTGACTCTATCAGGCGTCAGCATTAAACACACTCTCATGTCTAATCACATCAGAGTGGAGTGTGAGGACACTGCTGTCATGTCCAACAAGCTTCATCTTCATCTTCCTTCAGGCACCAGATCTCTCTACTGTGAACAGAATCTTCATTTTCAGTTTGTAGTCATTCCTCTCGGTGCTGATGGAGTGCGCACTACTGAGGGCACTAGACTCACTCCACCCATGTCGCAGGTCCCTGAAGTGTCCCTACTTCATCACACACACACAACATCTCACTCAGCTCATTCTGATATTAAACATTAGAGACAGGTAGGGAAACAGAAACACTAGCAATCAGTGAAATAGAGAAAGTGAACGCTACATAGAAGGAAAAGTGTGAAAGTAGGGAGTGAGGAAAAGAGAGAGCTTCTAGAAACTAGAAACAAGAGAACTTAAAAAAGTGTGGAGATTGGAGACTAGATTCAGCTCCCTTTATTCTGCTTTACTGTTTCATTTTATTCAATGATATACTAATAGATGTTTGTGTGGGTGGTAGATGTGTGTTTGTGTGTGTGTGTGTGTGTGTGTGTGTGTGTGTGTGTGTGTGTGTGTGTGTGTGTGTGTGTGTGTGTGTTTGTGTGTGTTTGTGTTTGTGTGTGTGTGTGTTTGTTTGTGTGTGTGTGTGTGTGTGTGTGTGTGTGTGTGTGTGTGTGTGTGTGTGTTTGTGTGTGGTGGCTACACAGTAATGATGTGAGTGAACCACGATCAATTCAACATGCACATGTGGACATGCGCGCGCGCACACACACACACACACACACGTATGTGTCTCTCTCAGTAATGCAGTATGGTAAAAACAATATGTGTAGCTGTCCGATCTCTGATGCGTCTGATGGAGATGCGAGTCTCTGAGTCTTAGATGATGGAAAAGAACAAGCCCTTCCTGGAGTGCCTTTATACTGAAGAGAAAACCTGATACCTCTTTTCCTGCAGGATATAACACAATCTTTACCAACATGTCAGTTTAGATGAGATAAATACAGGGTGTACATTAATTTTGTATTTATTATTTACAGCATATGCTCTGCATGTTCACCACACATGCATGTTCTCAGCTGCTCTATCATGGTTTTGTAGATTTTGCTCTTTTCAGACCCTCTGTATTACCTGGAGTTATTTCTACTGCTCATTTTATAGAAGGGAAAATACGGCATGATCTCTCAGACACGTGCACGCTCTGTCTGTAAAATCTACTGACATGAGGGACTTTGATTAGATCCCAGAGATGCTCGGGGAATAATTACATTATACATCTCGACATGGAAAGCTAATCTTGTCTGAGTAGGTGTTTAGATATATTTGTGATATTTTACTTTACAAAGCTTAGAAAATAAAACACTAATGGACCATTACATCTACGCAACTTTAACTGCTTTCGAAAATAACAGTGTAGGAGTGTGGACAGAGACAGTTAAATACACCAAGTATAAAATATTTTTATCAATAATAGCTGATTTATATTTAAACACACACTTCCTACACACCTTCATCACCCTCAGTCTTCACATGACCTTTGACCTCTCTGCAGGTGGAAGACATCTGTATAGATCTGCCTTAAAGAGATCATTGCCATCACATCGCCATGGAGACGGTCACCATGGGAACACAGCTGTCATCCTCACTGTGCTCTTCAGAGAGACAAGCATCTGAAAACACACACACACACGCACACACACACACACACACACACACACACACACACACACACACACACACACACACAAGGTGTCTCTAGGTTCCAGGTGTTCTCTCGTTCTTCTGGTGTGTGTTTTGTGCACTTTTCAGGTCCAAAGCTGATGTATATGGCATGCTGTGTGTGTGTGTGTGTGTGTGTGTGTGTGTGTGTGTGTGTGTGTGTGTGTGTGTGTGACCTCAGTAATGCATATAAAATTAAACTCAGCAGTGTTTATCAGAGATCTGAGTGAAATAAAACCATTAATTCTATTAGATCTCTCTCTCTCTCTCTCTCTCTCTCTCTCTCTCTCTCTCTCTCTGCCTTTCTGTCTCTGAAAGTTGCTCAGCTGTGAAGAAAAGCAATCATGTTAAACTAACACAGGTGATTTCTTTTCTCTCTTTCTCTGCAGAAGGAAGTCAGTTACAATTTGAAAGTCAAATAAACGAATAGTTTTAGAGCAGAATGTAAATCAGAGAAACCTCACGCCGCTCAGCATAACGCTAATGAAATAAACGAAGCCTGTGTGATTTAAATCTGTTCTTCACATTTAGACTGAAAAAGAGAGGGAGCAGGACACCTCACTGTCCTCATCTTACACTTTTATTTCAGATTTCAGACATCCTCATTTAATGACATGGTTTAACTCATAGCCACATCCCTGAGAGAGAAAACAGACCATCTGTCCATCAGCCAGAGCCCCAGCACAAACACAGCAGGCCAAACACACACCACTTATCAAAACAAGAGAGAGAGAGAGAGAGAGAGAGAGAGAGAGAGAGAGATTAGTAAGAGGAAGAAAAAAGGAGAAAAAGAAAGAGAAATATCCAGTATTCACAGTATATACAGGAGAAGAATAGAGTGAAGAGAAAAAAACAGAATAGTTAATAAGTCCATCACATTTCAGACTGAAATTATTATTCAGAGATTCTTACTGAAGTTCCTCACAGCACAGAGAATAAACAAGAACCACACACACACACACACACACACACACACACACACACACACACACTCTGATTTAATAAAGCTAATGTTCACACGATTTATCATCAAGATCTTTTTATTTCTTCACTGTGTGTGTGTGTGTGTGTGTGTGTGTGTGTGTGTGTGTGTGTGTGTGAGAGAGAGAGAGAGTGAGAGGACAATTTTGTTTGTATTTTGTATTTTTTTTGTGGTTTTTGTGTTTTAGTAAATCAGTAAAAATCACATGGGCTTTTCAGTGTAAATGATTTTGTGATTCTGAGCTGCAGTGTGTCTCAGCCGCAGCCTCACAGTTTGTGTGTTAATAGTGTGGAGGCAGCTGTAATAACCATGATGTTCAGGGCGAGTAATTATCCACTCCACCGGTGCAGGAGAGAAAAACAACACCACGTCCCTCGACAGTGTTTATATCGAACCCTGACACACTGAAAGGTCAGAAAGTCTCCCCACTAATCTTTGTCTCCTCTGAGACTCATCACTGCTGTCAGGACAGATTTACTGTGAACATCAGCAGGCAGGGAGACAGACAGATACTCAAACAGACAGACTGGCAGAGAGAAAGACAGAGTGTGTGTATGTAAGTAATATATATATATATATATATATATATATATAATTTTATTTATATTTTCTTTTATCTATTTTTCTTCATTCTCAGGGTTTCTTTTTGACTCTTTTGTTGAATGTACATTTGTTTCTAATTTTTTATTTCTGTATTTATTTTCTAATTTGTTCCCAAAGTCTGTATCCAAGCTTCAGCAATACAAATATTAATATTTGTCACGCCAATCAAGCAACCTTTTGACTTTGACTTGAGAGAGATACGGACAGACAGGTAGACAGACAGGTAGACAGACAGGTAGACAGACAGGGAGACAGACAGGGAGACAGATGGGGACAGACATGCGGACAGACAAGGAGACAGACATGCGGACAGACAAGGAGACAGACAGACAGGGAGACAGACAGGGAGGCGGACAGACGGGGGACAGACAGACAGGCGGACAGACAGACAGGCGGACAGACAGGGGGACAGACAGACAGGCGGACAGACAGGGGGACAGACAGATAGACACAGACAAAAACATTGTTACTGTTTTGACAGTGTGATGCTGTGAGGGTTTTAAGGCACAGTGATTATTCTGTGCTCTGAAAATCTACTTGCAAATTGAGGAGAGCCAATCAGACTGCAGGATCCTGATGCTTGTGGCCAGAAGATGAATAAAAGATACCTGACATTGAGACTGGCTTAGTTCATGTGACGTTTTTCAGACATTTGCCAACACATGTTAGGGATGTTGCTGTTCCAGATGGTTCTGTCTTGTGTCCATGGTTACTGTGTCTTTATACAGTCTCTATAAGGGCTTAATGGCTACATGCTTACCAAGCTTAACCCTTAGCCTTAGTCATTAGCTAGTTTGGTGTCCACACTCATCAGTGACCTCAAATCAGTGTTCTTATGACTTTAAGCACTTGAACAACAAACATGTGTGGTGAATGATTGTGCCCACTGCTAACTGTTTAATTTTGATATATGGTACAAGACTAAACCAACAGTACCACACTAAATTGACTGTACCACGATAAATCAACGGCACCACTGTAAATTGCTGGTACCATTGTAAATCAACTGTACCATGCTAAATTGACGGTACCATGCTAAACTGAGAGTACCATTGTAAACTGACAGTACCACAGTAACCTAATAATCTCCCTCCCTCCCTCCCTCTCCCTCTCTCTCTCCCTCTCTCCCCTTCCCTATCTCTCTCTGTCGAGCTACACATGCTACTCCTGAGATGCCAGTAATCCTGACTGCTTCTGCGCTCCGGACCTGCCTGATCCATCCATGCTCTACTGCTGGTTGGAGTTCTCATCAGTTGGAGATCAGTCACTGCTGCTGAAGATCAGTGGGGTTGCTGGGGATGGTGCTGCTTGGGGTCTGTGGAGATGGCTTGGGGATCTCATATAAGGAGTTGTACTGTGATGGCTTGGGACTGCAAATGCTGAGGTGGCTTTGGGGCCACCCCCAGCAGCAGTGAGTGATCTCCAACTGATGAGAACTCCAACCAGAAGTAGGGCATAAGGATGAATCAGGCAGATACTGTCGGCCAGATGGAGGTTATTGAGCCATTAAGAAGTCTCTTAAAAATTTTAAATAAAAAGCTGCCATCATGCTTTGTAGATGTCTCATAGAGGTCATGTCCACCCTCCTCTTTGGGTAAATATAACACACTTTGCAGTACTCAGTGCAGCTTGTCCCAAAGGAAGTCAACCAGGATCTCTTGAATCTGCCAGCAGGCATGAGGGAGGATCCACACAGGTCAACCTGTGCCAGAATCAAGAAGCTACTAAACTGTTAACAGCTAGAGTGCACCCCCTATATGAAATTTTTGGTTTTAACCATTTCCACTTTTCAAGCCAACCTTTAACTTTTTCAACCAATCCCACCCAATTCTTCTGTACAGTCATCTCATCTCCTTAGAACACACCTAGATACTTAAAACCTCCTCTTCCCCAGGTCAATTCATTGGGAAGGCTTGGTTTCCCTTCTGCCCATCTTTCAAGCAACAGTGCTTCACTCTTATTCACCTTTGCTGAAGGCAGAGCATTATAATCATCAAGTAATTTCATTAAAACTTGCACATCACTTTTTCTGATGATTAGTACTATTACCTCATCATCATAAGCTGATAAATAGATACTATCCTCATAATTTGGTAAATGAAAACCATGTAAACTTTTTCTTATTTGCTGCAGTAAAGGCATTCATAAGCTATCACTAACTTTGAGTAAGCTCTCAATGTCACTATAGAAATCTCTCTCTGTTTATGAAATCTTGGCAGAAGCCAAGGTTCTCCACAAATAGGGGTGTTCAACCCTATCAAATGCCTTTTCCTGGTCTAATGAAGCTGATTTCACAGTTTAACAAATTAGAGACATAAAAAAATATCCCGAATAAGGGAAATATTGTCAACAATTGACCTGTTAGGGACACAGTTAATCTACTAGCTAAAACCTTTGACAGGAGTTTGTAGTCACTTCAAAGAAGCAAGAAAGAGTGCCAATACTTAATGTGAGTTAGATCTCCTTTTCTGAGTAAAAGAGTGAGGACTGCTCTGCGGCAATTCAGCGGCAGGTTTCCCTTGACCAAGCTGTCATTGAGTACCTGCAAGAGATCCTCTCACAATTCTTCCCAGAAAACCTTATAGAAGTTGACAAGAAGGCCATTGATCCCTGGTGCTTTCCTGGATTCCATGCCTTGAAGAGCCCTATGCAGTTGCCCCAGGCTCAGCACATCTGAGAGTTCTACACTGGCTTCTTCAGACACCTGGGGTAGTTCATTAAAGAAAACATTTTCTTCACAGCATTCTGACCTGAATTCACTTCTGTATAGATGCTCATAAAAGCAAACTTCCATATTTGTATACCTATAGGGTTTAACAGCCGTGCCAGCTCGCAAAGATCGCAAAGCGTGAATGAAACGCTTTTGTCCTTTTTTTCTTTTCAAGACTGAAAAAATATTTAGGTGGATCATCCATCTCATATAAACTTTGAAACCTTGACTGGACCAGAGCCCCTTGTGTTTTTACTCAGGGGTCTTACTTCTCTTCCATATAACTCTGTTCTCCTATAGACTCTGTTCACTCTTGAAGTTTAGCTATATCTGTCCCTAAGGCTTTCATACTTTCATATATTGCTGAGGTTGGTACATATACACAAATAAAAACAAAAACATTATTTTAAAACTGTGCTTGAACTTTTAGTAGTCTGCCTATTAACACTTCTTCAACCTGATATGAAACAGGGCTAAAGCTTTTCGTAAATAAAATGGCGACTCCCTCACTAAAGGTGGTGTTATGGCTAAGGATGGCAATCACTAGGCAAGAGAAGGGGAGGGGATTGCCATCTTTAGCCATAACACCACCCTTAGTGGCATTTTTACATCGCTGTGAGATTTTTTAACAAAAGTAATATCTACTTTTTCTGTTTAATGATTTCATACAGTTCAGCTGTCTCTTGCACTATTCACATTCAGAGAAGCAATATGTATTTCAATCATACCCAAAAAACAAAACAAAAAAACAAACAAACAAACAAACAAAAAAAAAAAACTCAATAAAAAAACACACTCTACTGGGGTTCTTGAATTTAAACATTCTCACAGCCATCATTGAGTTAGGCAATAAACTTAGGCGAAACACCCTTCAACCATCAAACTTTTAGGAAAATATTCTTTAACAAATACCCCTCTCTTGTTTTATTTGATTTGAGAAACAATTTGATATCGTCTATGTCATAGCTACACACTCTGTGACAGAACTATACTGGAATCAGATAGTTCAGTCACTTTCTGTATCATTCTGAGCCTCAGATTTTTCTAACTCTTTGTTAGTCTAGGAACATTGTCAGATTTCATCCTTTTCAGTGGTACTTTAAACACTATACATTCCATTTCCATTTCAGAGCCATCGTCCCTCCGTTAATTTTCCAAATAACAGCTTAACTTTCTGTTCTTATTTTGTTCTTATCTATTCTGTTTTTATTCATAACAACACTATGTTTGACTACTTCATTTGCTTTTTCCACAGTTGAGAAACATAAACATGGCATTATTCATTCTAGGCACAGAAAGAATGCACTGATGACCCACAACTTCTCCCACAACTAAACAACAATCTTCTACACCTCGAGCCATCGAGGCAGCAAATGGCCCAAAAGTGCAAACACCCTAAACCAATAGGTAGTTTTACTGATTAATAATAAATATAGCTCTTCCAAAAGTAAACAAAAATATATATGAAATAAGGAAAAAAGAAAGCTTCATCAGAAGTACAAATAGCCCCAACTCGCGCTCACACACACGCTCTGTTCACTCGCTCCCAGCATGCACTCCGAGAGAGAGAGAGAGAGAGAGAGAGAGAGGACAAGAGAAAGGGTTGCAGACAGAGAGACAGAGCTGTGATGAGGTCATAGTGTTCAGTTTAGTTAATGACCACATTAATATTTCAGGGATCCACCAATCTCTCTCTCTCTCTCTCTCTCTCTCTCTCTCTCTCTCTCTCACACACACACACACACACACACACACACACACACACACAGAGAGAGAGAGAGAGAGAGAGAGAGAGAGAGAGATGTTGACTTTTAAAGTTACCTTTATTTACACTGTACTGAGTACTGATAACAGCAGATTTTGGCTCTTCTTCAGTGCTCAGTAAGGGTTGCACTGAGGACCAGGTTCTCAGGACAGACTGGTAGAAGGGTGCTGTTGCTGACAGGTCCATCTCTCTCAAAGTCCAGCTTTTCCCCATTGGAGACTATCCTGTAAAATGGGAGTTTTGTCTCTGCCACTGTCCTGCTGAAAAGCGCTCATACTTGTTCCAGTTAAAAAATGATGAAGAAGCTCCCGAATAAATGGCTAGGTTATGGGCCAAAGCTTAACCATCATCCTGATAAAAAGTCAATCTACATATACAGACAATACCAGATTGTGCTGCAGCCCTCTCACTGAAACTCCTGTAGTTCAGCTCTTAGTCTGCACAGCAATGGCTCTATAGCCAGACTATAAATCTGTCCTGTTAGTGGACACCCCTGTCTGATACCTCTTTTCATTCTGATTGAACAGCTAAGACCACCTCCAAGCTTAACAGTAAAACCTGCTTCAGAGTATAACAATTTTAACCACAGTAGAAAATATGGTCCACCCCGTCAAATGCTTTTACCTGATCTAGACATTAAAGCCCTGAATTTTAGTTATACTGACACAGCTAGTCTTGCCGGAGTCCGTGCTTGCACTCTGCATGCACAGTGTCCTTAACTATTATGGGAAAATAAGCTTACCTAATAATCTCTAGTTCTCTCTCTCTCTCTCTCTCTCTCTCTCTCTCTCTCTCTCTGTCGAGCTACACATGCTACTCCTGAGATGCCAGTGATCCTGACCCCTTCTGCTCTCCTGACCTGCTTGATCCATCCTGAAGCCCTACTTCTGTTTTTGGATGGAGTTCTCATCGGTTAGAGATCGCTCACTGCTGCTACTAATAATCACATTTTTCAATTTGAATAAACGCTCCCTTGTGATGGTTTTCATCAATTAGTGATCTCACTAAACGTGCTGAGAGTCTGAGCATTCCCTCTTATCAAGATGAACACTTCACTTCAGACTGATTGGATTAAAATGTAAGTCATTTAAAATTCTATCAGAACTTAAACTATACAAAAAATTTAATTATCCATATATACTACTGTTAATGCCACATGAATAACCCTATATTATATATAAGTATTTCATGTTGTTTGAAGTCTAGACACCTGGCTGGTTTAGGTTATCGAAATAATCTTTGTATTTACTGTTAACTTGTGTTTAATGCTAATATTAGCATAATTATAGTACCAAATGTATAGCAAAAATTATCTTAAGAGCATTTTCAAGTCTCTTCAGAATGTGTCAAATGATGCATTGTGGGCTTAATTAAGCAGATCATTGGTTGATTGCGGGTTATGAGGAACAATTTCTACATTTCACAAGCAATGTATCATTAATGTTTTTTAAAGTGTAGTAAGAATGTGAATCTTTAGATTAAATCATTTGTAAGCAATCGTTGTGTTGTTGAGCTGCTGAACTTGTGCTAGCTTTTTTCTGTTTTTTTTTTCTTAGTACATTGAATGCCTATGAGACTTGTCTGAACTTTTATAAATGTTTTTTATAAACAATTTAAATGTAACTGTAATTTTATTGTAAGATGTCCATTTATTGTATACATGTTCAGCATGGTCAGCAATATGGTCAATTGGTTTTGCCTCTTTTGTTTTAGGACTTCAATGATGTCTGACTGGAACGCAAGTTGACGTGATATCAAAATTTCTCAAGTGTATGGTAACTATATTTAAACTGTTATGACAAGTTTGACCATTTGGAGAGATGGCTTGGGATGGTAAACTGTGTACAGCTTCATTTCCATCTAGAACACAGTCACTAACACTGTCATTCGCAACATAGTCATTATTCAAAAGTTAGTCCGTTACCATGTTTATACAAAGAGTGTGTGTTCATTTCTTTCATTTAATGGCCTGAAAACTCATTTATCTCGATATCATACAGGATACACTAGTAATTCTACACACAAGGCTCAGGCTCAGGAGCATAAAGTTTTCACCTGTCCCATTTGAAGCAGCCATTCTTGAGGGGACATAAAAAAAAAAAACCCTGAGATTGTTGAACAGAGAGAGGGAGAGATTGTTAGGTAAGCTTTTGTCCTCTAATGGTTAAGCACAATATACTTTGCATGCAGAGTGTAAGCAGGGACTCCGGCAGGACTCGCTATGGCAGCATAACTAAAAGGGAGAGCCAGAAGCTAACACAGACATGAGGGCTCCTGGGACATAAAGCTCCAGCCACTCCAC
>CM074969.1:54962-71051 GCA_037577455.1 Pangasius macronema | reverse complement strand
TTGTTGTTATTGTGTTGTCATTATGATTGCTATCATGGAGTTGTGTTGTTTCTTTTATTTTTGTTTTATACTGTTGTAGCACCTTGAGTGTAGGAAAGGCACATTATAAATAAAATGTATTATTATTATTATTATTATTATTATTATTATTATTACTGGTTGGGTGCTAACTGCATTTCACTGTTTCTGTACTCTGACAATGACAATAAAGTTGAATCTAACCTAACCTAACAATGTCGCAACTGGGTAATGATGCAAACTCCATGAGGAGAAATCAGCTGTGTCAGCCATCATTCACCAAATTACAGAAAAAAATTAAAGTCCAGTTTAGTTCCACTGCTCCTTTTTCCTTTTATAGAGTAATCTCACACTCTTTCACTCTCACTTCTATTGGTTACTCAAGCTCATTCTTTCTCTCTTTTGATTGGCTGTGCCTCCTGCATACCTCTGTGTAGTCAGATTTTGTTGTGCCTGAAGTGGGGGTGTGGTGACTGTCCCAAATGGTGCCTAAACCCTGTATTCCTCTGCACTTTGGTGATGTCACTGAGGTGCTGCACTATAGTGTGTAAGTGATTGAGGGTGGGAGGATGTAAAAGCAAGTATTTGGTATTTGAATAGACTTAGACTCATACTTAGACTTACACTTAGAATCAAGACTTCAACACATTCCAGTTGTGTTCAGTGTGGTGCTTTCAGAAAGTTGCCAGGTCCTTTTTTCGATGTGGACTTTAGAAGGGTGCATTAAATGCGAATAGACGGCTCTCTTGAGCAGACTTCACTATGAATCATGACTGTTACAGGAGTGTCAGTGCAACTCACAGCAGCTCGGGATATGACATTAATCACATTATACATTATTGTTGTTCCCAACTCAACAAAAAAACACTGCTGTAACTTTAAAGGGCAAAAACATTCAGCTTGCGTGTGTGTGTGTGTGTGTGTGTGTGTGTGTGTGTGTGTGTGTGGGTTAGAGTGTTGTAATAACATTGTAGTTGTATGCAAATGTTTGCATAAGACAAACCGAACTAATATGCTCATTTGCAGGTAGTGACACCCACAAAACTCCATAAAAGTCCATGTGCAAAGACTGGACTTGCACAAAATGAACAATTAGAGTAAAGACTGAAAGTTTATTTTTTATTCTTTTCTATTCCAATAAAAAGATTTACCAATGCTCCCGAGTGGCATGCATAAACAAACACCTCACTAATATATATATATATATATTATGATTAGAATTATATTAGTGAGGTGTTTGTTTATGGCTTATGTCTCTGCGAAGACATACCGGCCTGCCCCCCATTTATACACCACCATTTCTTTTGTCATAACTGAATGATTTGTTTAATTTGTCTTAATTTATGGCTTTGTGTTGGATTGCTTTTTTCATATTCTCTAATTAATGCCAATAAAACAAAATGAACGGTAAAACAAAATTTTCACAAAATGTTCTGGATAGTGCTCTTTGTCCCTGGCCTAGTGAACTAGCATGAGGATGTGTTTTTCATAGAGATGCCAAAACTCTTCTATAAGTCGCTCTGGATAAGGGCATCTGTGAAACGCTGTAAATGTAATAAAAATAAGCAGTGTAATCTCCACGGTATATTCCAGATATAAAAGTGCAGTAATCCATGCTGATTATATGATTTGAAGTCAATCAGGTCAAGGTTTTTATGAATTCCAGGATTTTTATGAATACCAAATTTCTTGTGTAAATGCTCATAGGAACGATTTACACATATATCCATTTGTGCCTAGCTTGATGAAGGCCTATTATTCTTGCTCTGTATGTTGGCCATTTTGATCTCTGTGTTCTAACATTTGGAATGGAGCCCTGAAATAAACAATATTCCAATAAAATATGACTGTTAGAATCACTGCCAGAACTTGTCATATTTAAATAAACAGTGGATCCATTAAATCTTTGTGTTTAATGTTCACCACCACAAGGGCATGTGTGATTCTGATAAAATTAATTGTTTTTTCAGTGATTTTTTTTTTTTAACCTGCAGATTTTGGTGATGCAAACAGTCTGTCTTACTGCACTAATAACATATTTGAAGATTTGAGCACAGAATTCTTCCAGTAAAATCAATTATTTCAGCTGTCTTTAACTGCACTACTGCCTTTCAGTTGCTGCAGATTGAGCCTGAAATAAAACAGAAAATGTTTCAAGCTGTAAAGTGTTTGTTTCCTCCAGAGCACCCCTGTCACTTCAAATGATCATCTCTGCGAAAAAGCATATGGAGGCTTGTTTTAATCTCTCATATTGTATCAGTTTTCTTCCAACTCTGGTCTCCATGATGTTTTTTCTCATGTGCTGACCTCTTCCAATTACAGCACTGATACTGATGGACACGATCAATTCACACAGAGCCAATTAAACACAACTAATTACACACTCACGCTTAAGTGGATTGTAGAAAGTGGCTGTCAATATGAGTGACTTCTAAGAGACAGACAGGGAGAGAGACAGGGAGAGAGAGACAGATAGGACGAGAAAAAGACAGATTCTCTCATCCAGGATATCCACCTCTTGCCTACTGGCTCCTATCCCTTCCACAATGGTCCAGACCATCTTCCTCTTTTCAATCATTAATGACTCTGTAACATCTGACAGAGATGGCTATACTCATCCTGAACAAGCCTACACTAGATACCTTAGCCATCAGCAACTACCTACAGTATCACTTCTCTCCTCTCTTTCTAAAATTCATGAACAACCAGTTGTCTCTCTCTATCTCAAGAATAACTTCCTAAGATCCTAACTAATCTATCTTCAAAGCAGCACACTCCACAGAAACTGCTCTTGTGGCTTTACTTAGAAGCATATTGCTCCTGTCCATCCTCATTAGTCTTGGAATTAGTGTCACAGCATGGCAATGGTTTGCTTTTTACCTGGAGGGAGGGTCATATCAGGTGACAAAGGGCTTCATACAGACTCTCCACTGGTGTCTGAAACAAGGTTCATTGCTGGGTCCTCTTCTGTTCTATACCTGCTCTCTCTGTGAGGTCCTATCCTCTATACCTTCTCTGTGAAGTCATATCCTCTATACTTGCTCTCTCGGTCAGGTAGAATCCTCTTTACCCACTCGCTCAGTGAGGTAGTATCCTCTATACTCGCTCTCTCTCAGTCAGGTCCTAAACTCAATACCCACTCTCTCTATGAGGTCATATACTTTATACCTGCTCTCTCAGTTAAGTCATATCCTTGAATTGGTTTTCATACAACTGCTATGCTGATGACACTCAACTCATCCTCTTATTTCAATTCAATTTAATTCAATTCAATTTTATTTGAATAGCGCTTTGAACAACGGACATTGTCACAAAGGAGCTTTACAGAAATACTTATATAAAATTATCCCTAATGAGCAAGCCAGGGGCACAAGAGGCAATGGCAAGGAAAAACTCCCTGAGACACTGTGAGGAAGAAACCTTGAGAGGAACCAGACTCAAAAGGAAACTGATCCTCATTTGGGTGACACTGGAGAGTGCAATTATAAATAATTTCCTTCTAAAACTGTATACTATATGGTCCAGTAAATTCATTACAGTTTTCATATGAAGTATGTTTTGTTGGACTTATCCACTGTCCATTGATGGACACCTGAGTGCAAAACAGTTTGTGGAAATTGCAGTCCTAAAGCTATTATAGCAATTGTAGTTCTAAGCCATCATACCATAACTGGTCATATGAATTGTGGTCCAAAGCCATCATCATGGTTTCTAAGTGGTACCATCCTCAGTAATCTCAATGATCTTCAGGCTGTCCATGTGGGGCCATCCTCAACAGCAGTAAGTGATTTCCAATTAATAAGAACTCCAACCAGAAGTAGGGCATCAGGATGGATCAGGCAGATCTGGAGAGCAGAAGGGGTCAGGATCACTTTCCTCCCTCAGACACTCATGCTTCGGTTTAGATGTCAGCATGTCTGCCTGACAGCATGTAAAGCACATCAGCTGAAAGTTAATCCCAGTGTACTGAACACTCTGAACACTGATTTGTTATTACTGGCATTGATCTGCTATTAAATATGAAAATATGATCTGTTATATTTTGATCTAACCTTTGAAAGAGCAGAAACCAAAAAAGTCACCTAAATCCCAAAGGTAGTGGATCAGCTGAGACATGTTTGCTGTATAAAGGTAGGTGAGAAAGTCACGTTGCGAGCAGATCGGAGAAGAAACTCTCTGAAACAGAAATACTCATATACTTATACTTCATATACTCCGCCCACCTGCACACTGATTGGCCAGTAATAATTTTAGAATTTTAATTTCTGTCTTTATTATTGTTCTTTATTGTTTTATCTAATTTTACATATTATAATAAAGGTACAGTAATCCATACAATGTTCAATCCATTAACCCATTATAAACACTATACTGATTTATTTTCTTTACATGCACCCTACAGAGCACACACACACACACACACACACACACACACACACACACACACACACACACACACACAGACACTTCAGTCTGTTAAGTTAGTTGTAGTTGGAGGCTTTTCACTTTCAGGCCTAAGAGCCAAAGGATTTTGGATACGCACTCAGTACAGTCTGGTTACTCAGGTTAAGTTTTGTGTGTGTGTGTGTGTGTGTGTGTGTGTGTGTGTGTCTGTGTCTGTGTCTGTGTGTGATGAAATAAGAGAGTGTGCCATTCACAGGAAGTGAAGGTGTCAGTAAGGATAATTGTTTTTTAGCGCCTGTGTGTGTGTGTGTGTGTGTGTGTGTGTGTGTGTCTGTGTGTGTTTGTGTGTGTGTGTGAGTGACTGAAAGAAGGAGAGTAATAGAGGCATTAGAGAGGCTGGTTTAGAAAAGAGTGAGTTGAAGCTGAAGTGAAATCTCAGATTCACATCATGTAAGAAATCACATGTCAGATACGGAGTGATCTGTAAAATGGTGTGGCAGTGTGAGCGAGTAAATTCACTATATGGCCAAAAGTATGTGCACCCCTGACCATCACTCTTATATGAACTTCTTCCCCAAACTGTTACCACAAAGTCTGAAGCACATAGTTGTACAAAGCGTCTCTGTGTGCTGTACCTTTACAGTTTCCCTTCACTGGAACTCAGAGGCCCAAACCTGCTCCAGCATGACGACGCCCCTGTGCACAAAGCGAGNGAACACTGACTGCACCCCAGACCTCCTCGACATCCCAACATCAGCGCCTGACCTCACTAATGCTCCTGTAGCTGAATGCTCACAGCCAACATCTAGTGGAAAGTCTTCCCAGAGGAGTGGAGTTTATTATAACAGCAAAGGAGGACATGTTAATGTCCATGGTTTTGACACTCTTACTTCCTGATCTCCCAGTGCTCCTCAGTCTTGGTGCAATTCTTTTCATCCATTACCATCAGATTATTAAAAAAGATCACTATGTACAGTCAAAGTTTATTATGATGAAATAATCTGTGTGTGGGAGGTGTTCATTAAAGCAGCTGTGGTTATAACACTTATTCTAACTATACCAGTAACTGCACTCAGATTTAAACATGCACAGAGTGAACACTGTTAGTGTTACAGCACAGATGAAGACTTTCTGTTAAGTTTAGTCAGAACACAACAAGCTTCACAAAGTCTTCTGGTTCTGGCTGATTGGAAATGCTGGCGCGTTTGGCTGCTGCTCCTCTCACCATTTTCCTTGTTTTTTAATGATTACTTAGTTACTTTTAATGGTAGCGCGAGGTTTTTTGAGCTTTTGTTTTTATCTGTGAGATTTCTCTGGTGGAGTCTACCTTGCTGTTGCCCTGCTCAGAATTTACTCTACTGTGAGGTCACTGCCGATGTGGATTCCTTCAGCATTGGCTTTAACAGGAACTTCTATTAGGCAAGTGACACTTATGAGCTTTGCTGTAAAACTGGAATATTGCGACCAAAGTGCTACATACATCACTCTTCAAGGCGCAGTTTTATCCACTCGTCTTCTCCTGCCATCTCTGTTCCAATATTTTGGCGAAAAGCTGAGAGACTGTTTTGTACTGGCATTAACCTGAACAACTTATCAGCACTTCCTCGCTCAGAGTTTTCCCTGTTATGCTCTGTGTCCACGAGTCCAGTTAAAGTGGCGCTATTTAACACGCTCTGTGAATAACAAGGCTCTACTTTTATCGGACATTATCACAGAAAAAAAACTGGACCTTGTGTGCTTAACAGAAACATGGCACAAATATAGTGATGGACTCCTCTTTAATCAAATTACCCCCCACGAGCTATGGGTTGTTTGATCTCCCGCGACTCTCTGGCAGAGGCGGGGGTAATATGGTGATTCATACCCTACAACACAACATAAGCCCAGTGTCAGTACCACAGTTTACTTCTTTTGAGTGCCTCGTTCTGAGCGTCTCTGCCCCTCTTGCCCATTTGCACATGTTTTTGCTGTTACCATACTTATTATACTGTACATAGGCTGCTACTCTTATGTTTACAGTTGTGTTTACACTATTTCACCTACTTGTATTGTACTCTTGTACCCTTTGCACTATTCAGTTCAGTTCAGTTTTATTTGTATGGCGCTTTTAACAATGGACATTGTCAGAAAGAAGTTTTACAGAAATAAATGGATTCACAAAAAATATATTGTAAATATTTGAATATTGTCATTAGATTCACTTTTAAACAGAATGGTGTGCTGGTTGGTACTGCACTGGGACTTACTGCACCCATTGTCTGTCCTAGTAGTCATTGTTCTGTCTTCTGCTGTCTGCATGTTTGCACTTGTGCCCTTTATGTATAAATTATGTCGTCCCTGTAGTTCTGTGTTGTTCTGTGTCGTCTTATGCAGCACCTTGGTCCTGGAGAAACGTTGTTTCATTTCACTATATACTTGTATATGGCTGAAATGACAATACACTCCACTTGAACTTGAACTTGAACTCTCACTTTAACATCCACATTGACTCAAAAGACTCAGTGATAACAAAGAACTTTCTGTATTTATTGGAGTGTTTTGATTCAGATTGTTGTCTGTTCTACACATAACAGGGATCAATATTAGACCTAGTTATTGCAAATGGTTCTTTAGTGTTTGAGCTTTCCTCTGCTGATTTAGGTCTTTCTGACCATCTAGCTATCTTTTTTAATATGGAATTACCACACATAAATGTCTCCTCAAATCATCCTATAATATTTCGCAAATGGAAATCCATTGATCTGCCAGATTTCAATAACTTTCTTACTTCTTTCTTAAGTTGTTTTTCTCCATGGCCTTTGATGACAAAATTTCTATGTTAAATAATGTTCTCATATCTGGCTTGGATTCCTTTGCTCCTTTGAAATCGCGGATTATTTAATTTTTTTCTTCTGCTCCTTGGTATAACGACATGCACTCAATGAAGGCTTGTCGTAAACTGGAGCTCCAGTGGCGTCTTTCTGGCTATAATGTATATTACCAGGGTTGGAAAGACCACATGCAAGATTATAAAGCAGAAAGTTATCTGCCAGGTCGCATAATTTTTCCCAGATCATTACTGACAACCAAAATCTCAGACAACTTTTTCCATACTTTAAATAGATTGCTCAAGTGTAACTGCTCCACCAATTTGCCTATTTCAACTGAGCAAATTTCTTGACTTTTTTAGTACCAAGATTGATAATGTTTGTAAATCCATCCTTACTACTCATTCATCTCCCCTTCTTCTTCTCTCAGTCTCTCCTGCTTTTCTGGCACCCCTCTTTTAAATTTCTCTCCACTTGACCATGTTACTCTAGGTAATGAGGTATCACGTATGAAGGCTGCCACATTATTGATCAACTAGTTTATTTAAATCAAGTTTCGCCTCCCTGTGCCCTATAGTCTTGAGTATAATAAATGACTCCCTGTGCACTGGTGTTGTGCCAGCAGCATTTAAAACTGCTGCTGTAATTCCAGTATCCAAAAGGACCACCTTTGACTTGGATAACTTTAACAATTTTGTCCCATATCTAACCTTCCATTCCTTTCATAAATCCTAGAAAGCACTGTTGCTTCTCAACTACACAATCACCTCATTGCTAACAATCCTTCAATCCTGCTTCCGTAAACTCCACAGTACAGAAACAGCTTTAGTTAAGGTCACTGGCTTGTTAATAGCTTCTAATTCTGGTTTTCTTTCTATTCTTGTCCTTCTTAATCTCAGTGCCACTTTTGACACTGTTGATCACACTTTTACTTACTTGTCTCGGATGTTTGGTGTCTCAGGGATCTCTCGGATCGAAGGCCGTTTGTGTCTCTGGGTGGATGCAGGTCGGAAATGGGTTCAGAGCGGTGTGGTATTCCTCAGGGGTCAGTCTTGGGCCCCTTACTTTTTAGCATTTATATTTTTCCTCTTGGTCATCTCTTAAGATCTTTTGGTCTTAATTATCATTTTTATGCAGACGACACACAGATTTACATCCATTCTGAACCTGGTGATAACGTGGCAGCCACTCTTCTTTCACGTTGTATTTCTGAGATAAAAATTTGGATGACTCAAAACTTTCTCTAATAGTAATAAGACTGAAATGATGCTCATCGGTTCTCCTCACCAACTGTGTATAGCTGGCTCTTTAAATTTAACCATGGATGACTCTGCTTTTGTTTTGCTTGAGTTTCAAACAAAATTAAAAAACCTAGGAGTTATATTTGATGCAAGTTTGTATTTTATCCCACATGTGCAGAATACTGTTAAAACATCCTTCTTTCATCTCAGAAATATGACAAGATTGCAGCCTATGTTATCTTTTTCTGTGGATGAAAAGTTGATCGATACTTTTGTTTTCTCTCGCATTGATTATTGCAATGTGCTCCTGGCTGGGGTCTCTAAGTCAACGATAAATAAACTGCAGTATGTACAAAATTCTGCAGCTAGAATCCTGACCAGGTCCAGGAAACCTTGCACTGGCTCCCTGTCAGGTTTCATGTAGATTTTAAAATTCTTATGCTTACTTAGAAGGCTTTGCATGGTTTGACTCCCCAGTATTTGACTGAGCTTTTAACCCATTACACCCCAAAACGTGATCTCCAACTCCGGTCTTTTAACTGTTCCTCAGACTTGTTTTCGTACTATGGGTGATTGGGCCTTCTTCTCTTATGCTCCAAAACTGTGGAACTCTTTTCCATCTGATCTTAGAGAAGCCCAATCTCTTAGTACATTTAAATCTTCTCTTAAAACTTATTATTATAAGTTTTAAACTTATTGTTATTGTTATATACTCTTATGTAAAGCGCCTTGAGAGGCCTTTTTAAAGGCGCTATATAAAATAAAGCTTATTATTATTATTATTATTATTATTATTATTATTATTATTAAAGTCCTTTGAGTGTTTGGGATGTGAAAAATGACCTAAATGCCCAAAATTCTCTTTTCTAAACAGCTGCTAATAACTGTAAATGACTCTACCCCCAAACCACCCAAAGAGCAGTGCTGGTGCAGTTGGTATTTTAAACATAATGATGGGACAAATACACCACTGGAGTTGCACTTTAATAGATTGTTGTGCCTGAATTTAAACACAGATACAGAGAGACAGACAGGTGAGCGCACACATACACACACACACACACACACACACACACACACACACACACACACACACACACGCCAGCCCTGCAGCAGTTCCTGGCTGTGTATATCCTTCACAAATACAATGAAACTGTGTGGGCTGAGATGAATGTGCGTGTGTTTGTGTTTTGAAATGTAGCAGGTGTACAAGAATCACAAATATATGGGTTCAGCCTCTGAAGTGCAACTCCTGGGGGGTACAGCTGAGCAGCATAGAATCCATATGAGGAGAAAAGAAACGCGTGCACACACACACAATAAAGAGACTGCAGTCTGTTTTAACCACACCCACACCAACCATCAGCACCTCGATAACATACCTCATTATGGGTGGTGTGTGTGTGTGTGTGTGTGTGTGTGTGTGTGTGTGTGTGCAAGAGTTTACAGGCCATTAAAGTTGTTTACTCACTGCTGCTCTGAATGGAATTCTCTTATTAACAGTACTGAGAGAATGAGAGTGATGGACACAGAACACACATTACACACATTACAAATATTACACATGGAACACACATTACACATGGAACACACATTACACACATTACACATGGAACACACAGAACACACAGAACACACAGAACACACATTATACACATTACACCTGTTACACACCGAGCACACATTACACGTTACACATTACACATGGAACACACATTACACCTGTTACACACCGAGCACACATTACACATTACACTTTACACACGTTACACATGTTATACAGGGGACACACATTATACACATTACACCTGTTACACATGGAGCACACATTACACGTTACACATTATAGCCATTACAATATTTATACGTTACTCATATTACACACAGTATACATGGTACACACTTTCACAGCAGATTACACACATTACACACATTACACATGCAACACACATTACACATATTACACGCATTACACATGGAACACACATTACACACATTACACATGGAACACACAGAACACACAGAACACACATTATACACATTACAGATTACACACATTATACACATTACACCTGTTACACACCGAGCACACGGAACACACCGAACACACATTACACATGGAACACACATTACACATGGAACACACATTACACGTTACACTTTACACACGTTACACGTTATACAGGGGACACACATTATACACATTACACCTGTTACACATGGAGCACACATTACACATATTACACATTACACGTTACACATTATAACCATTACAATATTTATACGTTACTCATATTACACACAGTATACATGGTACACACTTTCACAGCAGATTTTAAGTACTTGTGTGCTGTGTCTTTGTGAATGAGTGGGTAATAGATTAGCCATAGTTTTATTCATTCAGGATGATGTTTGAATGACTGGACACTTTTTTAAGAATGGAGATAAGAAGAGTTTCACTGTCTGTTCTCTCTGTTACAGAAATAAAACAGTTTATTTTGTTATTGTTCTAAAGTCCTCTAAATCTCCTCACCACTGATGTGTACTCACTCACTGTACTCAAGATAAAATTCCATATGAGTGGATCATTATTGTGGGAATTATGAGTTTAGTTCTAGTTTAGTTTGAGGTTAGTTTTAGGTCTGATATCGGATAGCTCTCAGTGTGGTGGGATTAGTGCTCAGTGTATTTCACCAACACGTATGTGAGAAATGTCAATGTAGAAAAGATATAACATACATGCTAGCTAGCTAAGTCATATATTATGATGTTTCCTGGTTGCCTGGCAAGTTTGTAAACATTTGAGCAGAGAGCATTTCGTATTCAGTTCCATTTCTACTTCTCCTCTGTTCTGATCTGTATTTCTCCTGCTGTCTCTCTGCGTGCCGTATGTCCTCTGCTCTCAAGCTTACTGACAGCGTGCTGCAGCTCTGTAGTGGATAACGATGATTTCTGCTTGGCGTCTGTCCAGTTTTCTCTCTTCTCTCCTCCATCTTCTCTCGGCTGCTGTGAGTCTCTGTACCTTAGAAAGGAACTATAAAAAATAAAGATTAGCATTAATCCTAAAGTTCTGTTAAATCAAAAGATATGTGAATACTGCTGATACAGCAGAATGTATGAATGTAATATAATTGTTTCTATGGCTATAATTAGTGTTATTGTGCAGTTACTGCAGGTACACCATTGAAACATGTGGTGAGATGAGACAGGTCAGTATGGGCTTTATTTGGGGGAATCCCAAAATCAGAGTCCATGACTGGGGTCAAAACACATGCAGACAACATCACATCAAATGAGAAAAATTCTAGGTGACATATTCTAGGTGACACATGATGTAGATGCACCAGGATATAAATAGACAAACTAATCATGGCTCATACAAAAAGGTGAACACCATATGATGATGAACCAATGACGGCTGAAGACATGACTAGAACAGAAACAAAGTCACATAGCAAAACATAAACAAAAGCACATGGAGGACAAAGATCAAGAGCAAGCAGCACTCACCATGCTCAGAACCACACAACAAGCTGAGAGGGGAGATTCATAAAAAACATTTAGTGCAATAGTAACAATTTAAGTCCTAATTAATACATAATCTGAATAATCTGTGCAAGCTATATAATTTATTTAATCTATATAATCTATAAAACTTGTATAATCTATGTAATCAGAATCAGCATTCAATAATCAATAATCAAGTAAATCATTTAAACTTCAGAACACTCCCTGTAACTGTGTCTGTAACTTTAAATTAGGGATCAAATCAGATTTCAACTTCCTGCAGCCGTGATGTATCAGCCAATATAAGTGCAGTGCAGTGTGTGTGTGTGTGTGTGTGTGTGTGTGTGTGTGTGTGTGTGTGTGTGTGTGTGTGGACGTGTCCTCCTGCTGTCCCTGAGTGATTTCACCCTGTAACTGCTGAGCAGTGACGGGACAGTTAAAGTCTTTACGATGTTTTAAAGGTGGTTTTTAAACTGAGACATGCTCTAGGCCCCGATTTCCCTCCTGATTAATAAAGCTGTAAGGAAGAGGAGTGTGAAACACCCATCTCTCTGCACTGTGTGAAGGTTAGCAGGTTTACGAAGGGCATCACTCTGAGCTGGATCCAGGCCAGAAAAATTCCGAGCCTCTTTTCGCTTCACTCATATCACGTCAGCACACTGAGAGAATCCGAATCTCTGGAGTTTCAGCACAAAGTGCAGGGAAATGAATGCTGCAGTTACTGCGGTACCGTCTGCTTTACTGACTGCACTGCAGCATCAGCAACCTCTCACACCATTTACCAATTTAATTGTACAGATCAGGAAAATAATCGTGATTTTATTTTGCATATTTCCTCATCCATAAAATTCATTTCTGGTTATGCCACAACACACAACATGTTACCTTGTAGACAGGAGTGTGACTTGCAATCTTAGCAAACAACCTGCATTCAGACTGAGTCAAGCCAAACATGGCAGAAACCGGAGTGCACTTACATAAGGTGGTTTAGGGTAACTGCACTTCGGATATTTTAAAAGAACACTACCCCACGTCAGTTTCAGTTAAATAGGCTAAGATTTGTTTGTGCATGCTGTATGTTCGCTATGCTATGGACCTGCTGTGAATTCTGGATAGTGCGAAAATGTTCACAAGTAGTGCAGCCTACTGCGAGCCATGTCAGTATTATTTTTTCCAAGTTCACATGGTCCAAATGAAATGGGCCTGTGGACCAGATTTGGCCCACTGGCCTTGTGCTTGAGATGACCTCACTCTGAAATAGAGCTTCCTGATTCAGCCTTTGTTTGTATCTAGGCATGAGGAAGATGGTGGCATGGTCTGATTTCCCATATGATGGTTGAGAGTGAGCCTTCTTTTTATAGACTGTAGTAATGGTCCAGGATCCTTTTGCCCCTGGTGGGGCAGGTGATGTTTTGGTGAAAGTTTGGCACTGCATGTTTGAGGTTGGCACTGTTAAAGTTGGGTGTGCAGGTTGGGTGTGCTCACACTGTTGCACCAGCTGCTGTTTACCATCAGACAAACTCCACCTCCCCTTGACTCTACTGTTCTGTCCATGCAGTAAACCGAAAAGAACTCATCTGGCTGGATGGCGTGGTCTGGTACTGCTGGGTTGAGCCATGTCTCGGTGTAGCAGAGGACTTTGCAGTCCCGAATATCCCTCTGGAACTTAACCCTGGCCCTGCGGTCACTGAGATTATTCTCCAGAGACTGGACATTGGAGAGGGTTTTAGGATGTTGGCAGGGGAGCACAGTGTGCGCAAGCCCTCAGCCTGTTCCTGATGCCAGTTTGTTTCCCTCGGGGCTGCGGCTTTGGGTCACGTTGCTTGTTCCTCCTCGGGATCTCACTCGGCCAGCATGGATCTGGTGTTAAAAATGGCAAAGGCTGATTGGATTCTAAACCTATTATTTTAGATTCTAGTGGATTCTAATAAGAGTATTTCTATCATTTCTGTTATCAGTGAATACCACAGAGAAGTTTTTCAACACACCTAACTGAAGTCTAAGGGCAATTGTTTAATTTGAGGGAACAATGTTGGTGTTCAGATAGGACAGATGTGAAAGAAAATCTTCTGAAAGCTGTTCTTATGGACTTTTATTCAACTTCCACACACTGCAGCAATATAGTAAAGAGTACTTCCAATTAATTTCACTTTCATAAAGGTTTATGAAAGTGAAATTAATTGCATACACCATCAGAGCCACACAACTACATACTCTTCTTTCTGAAAAAGAAGAGATGTTCCATCTCAGTAATGGTTTAATACATTTAAAGCTTCAAACACATTTATCTGAAGTTTAATCTGAACCGTGCAGACTGGATGTGTGTGTGTTCTCTGGGTAAGTAGGCTAAGGTTAATTATATACAGAACAGTGGATGTGTTCTTCACTCTGATTGGTCTGCTGTGTGTCCGTGTGTGTGTTACAGGTTTACACACTGGGGTCTTATGCAGTTCTGTCCTCTAGTGAGTAGTATATGGGTGCCTGTGTGTCCCTCTGAGGAACATCAAATATAGTCCAGTAAAAATAGGCCAGTACCCCCAGTGTGCATCATTACACACACACACACACACACACACACACACACACACACACACACACACACACACACACAGACCTACTTCTTTATCTCACTATGATTCTGTGTTCCTGTCTCTCTCTGTCACTTATTAGAAAGGCTGAAATGAAGCTTATTAGTTTATTAGGTACAGTTGTGATGATCATCATGTCAAGTTCACAGTGGAGCTCCCAATGCCTGCATTTAGCAATTAGCAACAGTGGAAATAAGGATCTGCTGATTCACAGAGTCAGAAACTGCTCACCGTTGGAGAATGATGAGGGGGTCATCAACCTTTTTTGGCATCCAGTTTAGCATCCAGGAGCTGGATTTAGTTGGCAATGTCCTGTGAGAGCAGTACATTAGGATCTTGGACAGAAATATACAGAGATAAATGGTTCTGGAATTAGTGACAGTAGTGAGTCGAGCATAGGCTTCTTAATCATCCTTGAAGATACCAGTGGTTATATACAGTGTGAAGTCAATGGAGAAGTGTGGATGCACTGACTTAAGGGATGGGATTGTCAGATGGTCTGTGGTCATTATTATTATAACTTCTCCCTCAGTGAGGGCTTGGAACATGTGGAACAAATGGACTCAGGGAATGTGTATTGGTATTTGTTCCATATGTGCATCATGACATCTTCAGCTGTGAGAATGTAGAGGGATAAATAAGGAAGGGTTTAAGACATACTGATTTTTTTTTGCCTGTTTTGGTTCCAACAGCGGAAAGAAAAAGGTGAGCAGTGCCCAACATGTAATAAGCTCTGAGGGCAAGCTTTCTCCATTTTCCATCAGCTTCGTGAGGCATCATTCTTTCAAACTAAAGAAAGTCAGATAGCCTGAGGTTGCATGCTGTCAGTCCAAAGAGCTGTCCTGAGGGACTAAGCAACAGAGTCAGCTGTCACATCTGAGAAAGCAGGAAATGGTGGTAGATATGAAAGCATGGGGAAGAGGATGGAGCGGACAGAGGAAGAGGATAGAGGGGACAGGGTTAGGGTTTTTTCCTGAAAGTAACAGGAACAGTGAGTGATGTGGACCACTAAAATAAATGACACAAAGGAATAGTCTGATTAAATGGAGTTACAGATATTTTGGAATTTACAGATGTGATGGAATTACAGATGTGGTGGACGTCTGGACTTATGGAATTGGTGGAATCATGGACGGGTGGAGTTATGAATTTGGTGGCCTGTTTAATGTTTTGGTGAGTGTACAAGATATGATGCTGTTGGTTCTAAAGATGGAAACGGGATCAAGAGGTTCATGATGATGTGGAATGTTTCAGCAGAAACAAAGTGGTTGTGGAACAGTGGACCAGCTCTTTACTCTTGCACAGCTTTATGGGGGTATGCTAATCCAGTCTACATCTGTTCTGTGAATTTCAAGAGGTGTTGGGTGTTGAACTCTGTCAAGGGTATGCCTTATCTTCTGTTTGTGGTATTCATGACAGAATATTAAAAGGCAGCTGAGGTTTGGAGAGAATCTAGCCATGGGGGTCACAGTCCAGTGACTTCTGTGCCGGTCCCAAGCCCGGATAAATAGAGAGGGTTGCGTC
>CM074969.1:40024-52836 GCA_037577455.1 Pangasius macronema | reverse complement strand
GCCTCCATTCCTCAGGCATCTCCTCACTCTCTAAAACCCTGTTAAACAAACTAGTTTTAAAAAAGGGCAGGGAGAAACACACTGCCTAAAATGCTGCCTGTTTTTGCCTCATGTTTTGTCTTTTTGAGAGCTTTAGGCATGCCACTGTGAAAGCGAAAGCGAAAGCGAAACCACATAAAAGGAATTATCATCGTTGCCCTCCACATCAACCTCCTCGAAGGAAGACAGGCGGAGCGCCGAGCCCACTCCCTGAGGGGAAGAAACCGCAAAGCGGGCTTCTGATCCCAGAGAGCAGGCAGTAGATCTGGTGTGTGAGGAAGGAGAAAGGGACTCGCTCGTCTCCATTCCCTCCACCAAATCCATCTGCAAACCCCACGAGTGTAACCGCCGCTCTGCCTTGGCAGAAGCGGGGCCAGCACTGCGAAGAACGTGAGTGAAGGCTTCCTCCTCGAAGAGAGCCTTCCGGGAGTGGAGCGCACGCAGCGGCAAATGCTCGCAATGCAAGCAGCCGGCTCCCTCAAGAGCCAACTCTGCGTGCTCCGCTCCCTAGCAGATAATGCATAGGCTTCGTCTTATCTTTAGATATGGGCATTGTTTTTCTTTTGGACAAACAATACAAAATAGACAGACAATACAAAATAGACGATACAAAATAGACGATACAAAATAGACAGATAATACACACAGAGCGCTTGCTGAATGACAGAAAGCTGGCGTGGCGCCCAACGCTCGCGCTTTTAAGCTTCTGGGTCGCTACGTTACCCCACCTGTGACGTCTCGCCCATCCATTAGACTGATTACACATGTGATTCAGAGCGCGGTCATGCTGAAGGCGTTCCCATAGTGTTTCGACGCAGCTCACAGCTGTTACAGAAAAAGTTCCATAAGTCATTAGTTTTGAACTATTCCTGCTAGATGCATGAAATTTTCAGGATTGTTGTTTAGTATAAGATGTTTTTGTCCTCTATATCTACACACTAAAGCACAACAGATCTTTCAATTTTTCATATCTATTACTCATGTTATAGTTCAACTTAGTGTACATCTGAAAGAACAGTATACAGTCCCTTCCAAAAGTATTGGAACAGCAAGACCAATTTTCTTGTTTTTGCTATGCACTGAAGACATTTGGTTGAGATGAAAAGATGCATATGAGACAATAGATCAGAATCAGAAATTGGCAGACAGAATGTTTCTGTAGACTTCTGATTTCATTCTGCTGTTTGGTGTTTTCTGCATGCTTTGGATCATGAGTAGATCCTTTCTTTCTCTACATTTTGGCCTTTCCTTCACTTTGGTAGATGTTACTCTTGCTTTCAGAACGTTTCTAGATCATCTCTGTATTTGAGTGAATTTGGGGTTTATCTTCACAGCTCTCACAATGTTTCTGTCATCAGCTGCTGTTGTTTTCCTTGGCTGATATGTTCCATGTCTGGTTGTTAGTACACCAGTGGTTCCTTTCTTTTTCAGGACTTTCCAAATTGTTGTATTTGCTATGCCCAATGCTTGTGCACTGGTTCTGATAGACTTTCCCTCTTTTCTCAGCTATAAAATGACTTGCTTTTCTCCCATAGACAGCTCTCTTCATGTTGGTTTATCCATGTTGGTTTTTAACAGCAAACACAGTCTTTACAGGTTAAACCCAGGGCACAAACTAAGAGTAGACATTCAGAGTTATTAATTGTTTAAACACTCAGTCTAACAGGTCACACCTGGGTAACAAGAAACTCCTGTCAGTCACATGTTCCAATATTTTTGTTCAAGCAAAAGGTGGCATGTTCTAAGTTGTAACACATTTAGATGTGCTTTTATGGGCATTTAGATGTGCTTTTAGTTGCCTTAAAAATTAATGTACATTATGCCAACACCATTATGCTAACATATATATCCTAACACAGCAATGCTTACACTGCTTCTAGTGTGTTGTAATACTTCTATTCAGTTAACATACCACACGATGAACTTTATGAAGTTACACTGAGGTGTTGAACTGTAAATGCATCATCAGTATGACAAGGTTTGACCCTCCAACATCACGCATTTATTTTCAGTGAGAAGTGGGTGGGACAAGCGAGACAACATGTGCTCAAGCCTGAGAAACCATTGTACATGTATCTGAGATGAGCCCTAAACCCAAGCTCCTGTGTTCTAAACTTCTTAAGGATCATTTCAGCATTGGACAAATTGACTCATGCTTCATCTGCAGTAGTAAAATTAGCTAAACACAATTAGACAGCTAACATTAGAGATTCCTAAAGTTAGTTATATAATGCTTGTGTGGTCCATATGTAAAGTTAGCCATGTAAGATTTACTCTGCCAGCAAGTAAACAGAATCTTTTCAGCTGCTGAGTATGAGTTTGTTTCTGTTCAGTCTTGCACACTCATTTGCTGTGGGCGAAGCACACTTCTGAGTGGTTAGGGGAAGTAGACAAAGGCACACTGTAAGCATGATAGAGACACTGGTATGGCGTTTAAAAGGTGGATGTTTGGTCAGTGAGTGATCAGCGACTCGATCTTCTGTTCGCTGTAGATAAGACTTCTATAACACAGAGAGCAAATAGCCATTGGCAGATTCCTGTTTCTTGCTGAAGAGTTCGTTATTCATGAGGATACAGAGATAAAAAGGCAATAAGTACAGAACAAACAATGACAAAGTGCCCTTGACTGATTCTGCAGAGAAAGTGCTGGAGTGCTGAGAGTTTCAGTGAACCTGAAGTGTGTGAGAATAAAACATATTCAGACCGGAGAGGAATCAAAACAAATGTGAAAGGACAAAAACATCCTGAAGCATGTGCAGATTTAGAAAACAGCCATCTCTGAGATGTCCTCACTGGTTTATTAATTTAACACTCGGTGTGATGAAGAGAATCCAGAGCAGAGGTGATTTATCATGGATCAGATACACAGACACTCTGTATTTCAGAATATCGTTATTGTTTCAACTTAGTTTTCTGGCCAGTTCAATTAGCTTTAGCTTCAGGCTATATTTAGATTAATATTCATGACATGTAATGGAATCAAACCTTAAAACTCAGAACAGTTAACTGCAGGGGAACGAGCTACTGAGCCAGCGTAAATGGCTGCAGCGTGAATCCTAAATGGCTTCCTTTTGGCATAGGACCCCTTTGCCGCTGAATGGACAGTGTTCCTTACTGTCATTGCTTCCTTAATAAGACAAAAACACACTACACTTTCTGTATGAGAAACAGTTTGTTTGTAACACCTAGATTCACCTGTGTGTGTGTGTGTGTGTGTGTGTAAGAACACTACAGTGTGGTGTTTAAACTCCTCCTGAACTCTACAGTGTGGTGTTTAAACACCTCCTGATGTCACAATAATTCTGATGGCTTGAACCAATCATGTTTGATAATTACCTGAGGATTAGACAGTAGTCTACGACTCTGTGAATCAGTAGATCCTCATTTCTGCTGTTGCCAATGTTGGAAGAAATATCAGCCTGCCTTTCTGACCCATCATTTGAAGAATACCAGAGAATAAGTAGAACCACAGAATCTGATTTTTATACAATCTCTGATTATTTCTAGACTTTACTGTTTACTCTGACTTGGATGAGCCATTTTACTTGCTGTCTCTCTCCTCAAATGCCACGTTTCCTCTACAGATAATTCACAATGCTGCTGAAGTTCTTTTATGAAGTAAAAATTGTGTTTTGAAATTGCATTACAGGCACCAAAGAGCTGCAGCACATCAACTACACACCCTGCTTCAGAGATACACACCTAAATGTTCAGGTGTTCATCCTCAGCACCCATGGTGTAAACATGCTCATACCATATGATCTGACTGTTTCAGTGTCCAGTCTTCCCAGTAGAGGAATGAGCTTCTTTATTTAACTCAATTCAATTCGATTAGATTTTTTTTTGTATAGCGCTTTTAACAATGGACATTGTCACAAAGTAGCTTTACAGAAATATATCCATTCATTCCACAGTATCTCTGTCCCTATTCCTTCTGCAAAAAGACCTTCATCTTCAGAGAATATGTAGGAGAACACCACTATGAAGTCATAAAAAGCAGCCAAAATGAGAAAATGAGGTGTTCTCCAACGTAATGTCTCAGGATGAAGGTCTTTTGCAGAAGGAATAGAGAGTCAGGTAGAGTGAAGAAAGAAGATTGTTCCACTATTAAAGAATGTGTCATTCTCTCTGCACAAACCTCACCTAGCGCACTGCATTTATATTACCTCTACTCTTAACTGACATATTTATATACTTGAAATAAATGATAATGCAGATTTTTAGAATCACACACACACACACACACACACACACAAACACACACACAAATAATCCCTTTGTTCAGAGGGAAAAATGGAGTAATTTCCACCTGTTTTTTTTTTTTTTTTTTTTTTTTTTTTACTAATTGTATTCTATTATTCTGTTCTAATTGTCCCCAAAAGTAAGGACTGCACAGTAACGACTACTCACTTAAATTAAAAGGCAGACAAATACCATTATAGATGCTAATTAAAAAAAAATTATTGCATAATTTTGAAAATAATTATGACCTGTGAATGCACAAAAATGTGGGGAAAACAAAATGCAAAAAAAAAGCCTTTTTTCAGTTCAATTCAATTCAATTCAAATTTATTTGTATAGCACTTTTAACAATGGACATTGTCACAAAGCAGCTTTAGAGAAATAAATATATTCAGGATATAAATTGTAAATGTATGAATTTATTCCTAATGAGCGAGTCAGAGGAGACAGTGGTGAGGAAAAACTCCCTGAGACGATATGAGGAAGAAACCTTAAGAGGAACCCGTCCTCATCTGGGTGACACCCGACAGTGTGATTATAAATAAATCCCTTCTATAACTGTGTACTACACGGACAAATAGTGCAACTGTGTAACCAGGAAATTAATTAGATTTCACACAAAGTCTGGTTTGTTGTCCACTGATGGAGACCTGAGAGCAAAACTGCTCTTGGCAACTGCAGCCCCAAAGCCACCACTGCAATTGCAGTCCCATCACAGTACAACTCCCCATCTGAGATCCCCAAGCCATCTCCATGGCCCCTAAGCAGCACCATCCCCAGAAATCCCAATGATCCAAACATCCCAGTTCACCACAACACTCTATGCCTGTGAACCCACCAGATCTGCTCCTTTACCTATGAAAATATTATTCACAAAAGACTTGACTAAACAAATATATTTTCAGCCGAGACTTAAACACTGAGACTGTGTCTGAGCCCCGAACACTAAGTGGAAGGCTGTTCCATAACTGTGGGGCTTTGTAAGAGAAAGCTCTACCCCCAGCTGTAGCACGCACTATTCGAAGTACCAACAAAGAGCCTGAACCTTTTGATCTAAATAGGCGTGTCAGATCATAAAAGACCAAAAGTTCGCTCAGGTACTGAGGCGCGAGAACATTTAGTGCTTTATAGGTCAATAATAGTTTTTTATAATCAATGCCAAATTTGATTGGGAGCCAATGCAGTGTGGATAAGATAGGAGTGATGTGGTCATATCTTTTTTGTAGTAATGTAAAATGAAATTCTGGACATTTAAAATTAAATAGGAAAACAGTCATTGTAAGTCTATTACCAGAGCCACTTTAGCCAGCACAATTACAAAGTTAGCATTTTCAGTTAATAATATATTTCACGCTGTTCACTCCGAAACACATGCAGTGTGCTGTTACCACCTCCTGCGACGGGTACGAGGGCTCGGATGTTAGGAGGCAAAAAAAAAAAAAAACATATATAATAAATAGCAGCAAGGCTGAACATGAACTGCAGCAATTATGAACTTGTTAAAACTTGCAATTTCAGTCCATCATTACACTGGATTTTTGTTCAGATCATGTCTGCATTTGAAAATTGTCTTGTTCTTCTTCTTTGCCAGTGTACAAGGTATCTTCTCTCCTGATGCATAGTGAAGTCACACGTGTAGACATTCAAACAACTTGTACCCCACTTCCAGCAGGCTGTACACAAGACCTGAGGTGACACGTGTGTTCATTTATTGAGTGCTCCACAACAGAGAGACAGAGAGAGCTCAAATTTCATATGCAGATAGACAGTTTATTACTTTGAAAGATGACATGCAGCTTTTGTTATATTGTGGCTGTTTTCTTTATACAAAAGCTATTTTGCACAACAGTCAGACTGTAGATGGTCTTCGCCACAAGGGGCGCTGAAGAAATTGATTTAACCATTTTAAACACTACACTGCTGTAGAGGTCAAGAGGAGTTTAATCTAATACTAAGCCCTACTCACTACTCTGAAACTCTTACTCTACATGTACATTACTGTTTGTCATTTATCTTTTTACAAATAAAAATATCACTAGCCCTAAACCCTAAATCCTTTCTTTGTAATCAGATGTACTTCTAATCATTGTATCTATTCCACACAGGTTAACATAATTTCATTATATAATGGAGGAAATAAAGACTATGGCAACCCTCGCCAGGGGCAACAGGGCCCATTTCTCTATTAATCTGCTATGAACAATAACAAATCACACATGGCCTTCACTCAGCTCTCACACAACACACACACACACATTCAGGCATATCACATTTCATTTTAACACACATTCATCTATTCAGCAGCACAGAGGAAATTATACACTAATGCCTATTACACACACACACACACAAATAATATATTGTGTACAGAGAGAAAGAAAGTGAGCCAAACAATTAAATGAAGTATGTACATGTGTCCCTGAATCAACATGAAGGCCAACAGGATGTAACACATTTAATGTCAGCTCCTGATGACTGAAATGTAGTGGAGTCCAGTTCTGATTTAATGTCCTACAGCCATAGATAACCAGCTCATTAAGGGGAATAGATATTACAGAAACTGTTGAAATCTGTGTGTGTGTGTTTGAAATGTAGAGGGGAAAGACGAAGGAACCTGTTTGATCAGCATACCCTTCAGTCTCACATCATCACAGTAGCTTTGACACTTTCAGCTCTCATGCAGAACTTAGAGGTATGTCCCAAATTGTATACTTATGCACTATTCTACGCCATTTTGTAGTATAAATAGTGTGACTAGTGTGTTCACACTGAAAATTCCAACAAGAACAAGTGCATTTCATGTACCCAGATGATGCACTTATTCAACCGCAAAAATGAAGTGAGGAATGTTGGGCACTTCATGCACTCAACGTTAGCAGATTTGCTTACGTAGCAGAAGAGAGGAGGGGCTACCTTAAATGTTTACATTGCCAGCATATTGTCACTGCAACACAAACACGCTGAATGAGTTAAACGATATTACAGTGTTGTCATTGATTTTAAATTGTTAAAATGTTTAACAGTTAAGCATGTAAATGTTAAAAGGCTAAAGGCTAGATTAAAGCACTAAAAGAGTAAAAACTTGCTAGCATATTCAATTTGGTTGCTAGGGTGTTGCTATGCTAACCTAGTTGGTTGCTAGGGTGTTGCTAGGTGGTCACTAATCCAGTTGGTTGCTACATTGTTGGTAAGTGGTTACAATGCTATTCCAGCTGGTTGTGGCTAGGTGGTTGCTGTGATTTTCCATGAGACTGCTAGAGTGTTGTTATGTGGTTGCTATGATATTCCAAGTGGTTGCTAGGGTCTTGCTAGATTCCTATGTACTACATAGTGATAAGGTTTCATGTCTGTAGATCCTGCACAACCTTTTGCATAACCTTCTGACTAAAAATAAAAGCACCTGTAAAGTCTTCCCTATGGTAAAATCACAGACGTCCAAGCGTTGTTATGCGGCAATAATAATTCTGATATTTTCCAAAACACAAGCACCCCATTCTTGTATGGGATCAATAAATGCGTCAAAAACTGTAACAGGTGTTTTTGAATAAGATAATAATAAAAAGAAGATTATGGAGATGTTATGTTATATTATGTTGGATCTTTCAAGTTCACATTTCACAAGGTCACTAGAAAATGTAAATAAAAAAGGTGTGCTAGCTGGTTTTGGCAGCAATGTCTCTCTCATCACCAGAATATATAAAGGCCTAACCATCATCAACAACACACAAAACACACACACTGAGTAATGCTGTACAAATCAGAGCAAATGACCTCAGCACAAAACCACCAGCAACACTCACGCACACACACACACACACACACACACACACACACACACACACACACACACACACACACACACACACACANCACACACTCACACACACACACACACACACACACACACACACACACACACACACACACACACACACACACACACACAGCAAAATGTATGGAAAACTGACAACAATTTATAAATAAAAAGAAAAGATCATAGCACACAGGAAAGTGAATCTGATATTGGAAGATCTCACATTATGTGATTAATGAAAACTGTGTGTGTGTGTGTGTGTGTGTGTGTGTGTGTGTGTGTGTGCATTTGTGTAAACCTGAGTAGAAAATATCAAATACAAAATAACAGAGTTCAGTGTTTTTTGGCTTTAAGCTTCACATCACTGCACTCGCACTGTTTGTTCTGATTACTGAGTATTTAGTCAAATCAGAATTCAGAGCCATCAAAATAAATCTTTAGACAACAAAACATGCAACATAAAGCAAGAGCAAGAGAGGAGTAGTGCACAAAACATGTATGCAAACATATATTGCAGAGTAAAGTGCTAAAAAGATGTTTATCCCATATGAAGATAAATACACGTTTTAGTGTAAAACAATATAGCATCATAAACAACACAAATACACAAACAGTAAGTCAGACAGTCAATATTCATAGTTGAATACTGGGGCTGTTTCTGAGCTGGATGGTAATCACTGTGATTCTACAAACACTACACTCTAAATTTCAAGAGGAATTCACATATTAGCAGAGGTTGGAGAAGAAGAGGACATGACTTGGGTGGAAGGCATCCATCATGATGGACTGAGCCCTTGTCTGCATTCAGGACATGTAGGTTTGTAGGAGGTCAGAGAGATCATCACCACAGCAACAATGTGAAGGCTCTACACACCACACTACACTCTCCATGGTGCTAGTGGCTTTCATGCTGAAGTTCTGGAGCCTCCTCTGGAAGAACTGTGTAGTGCTTTTGTAGGTTGCTGCTGGTGTTTCGAGACCAGAGAGGGAGTGTGAAACTGCTGACTGTGTGGCAATGAGCTGCTGCTGATGATGAGAGTGTGATTTCCTCCTTTTCCTGAAGTCAACAATGAACTCCTTGATCTTTACATTCAGGACAAGGTTGTTGTTATGGCAACACACACAGGTCATGTAGGCAGATAGTACTGTCTGTAACATTAAGATTTCTTTCACTCTCCTTCTTTTAAAGTGAACTCTGTTGAAATTTGAAAGTAAGTAAGACGGATGTGTTGGAGTAGGACTGAGGTGCGAGAATAAGACAGAAGTGCGAGAATAAGACAGAAGTGCGAGAGTAAAACAGAGGTGCGAGAATAAGACAGAGGTGCGAGAATAAGACAGAGGTGCGAGAGTAAGACAGAAGTGCGAGAGTAAGACAGAGGTGCGAGAGTAGGACAGAAGTGCGAGAGTAAGAGAGGTGCGAGAGTAGGACAGAGGTGAGAGAATAAGACAGAGGTGCGAGAGTAAGACAGTGGTGCGAGAGTAGGACAGAGGTGCGAGAGTAAGAGAGGTGCGAGAGTAGGACAGAGGTGCGAGAGTAGGACAGAAGTGCGAGAGTAAGACAGAGGTGCAAGAGTAGGACAGAAGTGCAGAGTAAGAGAGGTGCGAGAGTAGGACAGAGGTGCGAGAATAAGACAGAGGTGCGAGAGTAAGACAGTGGTGCGAGAGTAGGACAGAAGTGCGAGAGTAAGAGAGGTGCGAGAGTAGGACAGAGGTGCGAGAGTAGGACAGAAGTGCGAGAGTAAGAGAGGTGCGAGAGTAGGACAGAGGTGCGAGAGTAGGACAGAGGTGCGAGAGTAAGAGAGGTGCGAGAGTAAGACAGAGGTGCGAGAGTAGGACAGAGGTGCGAGAGTAGGACAGAGGTGTGAGAGTAAGACAAAGGTGCGAGAGTAAGACAGAGGTATAGTGTTCAATCTGAAGTAAATATGTGGAGTTTTGTATGTCACTGCAGTGAGTCAGCATGTGAGTGAGACAGACGTCACATAGATTTTATTATTCTACAATACAATATGAAATGAGTTCATTTTGGTCAAAAGATGTCTTATTTATTTTTAAAGACTTTTCTAATAGAGTCCATTAAGATGTGCTGATTTGTTGGGGTCAAGTGCATGTCATCGTTTTGCACTGCATTGTGGGTAACAGCCAGTTCAGTTGAAGGTCAGTGTGTTTTATTAGTCTGACAGCTGATAAGTTTTAAAATGTCATTTTCTCCCTTTCATTCTGTCTTTCAGAAAATTGCAATAATTATCAGTGCTGCCGCTGAGAAAATGTTAAAGTACCTCAGAAGTGTTATTTCAAACCATTAAAATGATGTGTTCAGTAATACAGTGCTAATCTGCATTTAATGCCCAAAGACTAAAGTGACCTAAAAGAAATGCTTTACCTTTACCTTTACCTTTATTAAAAATATAAGAATATGCATGAATTCATATTGGTAACACTCCCATGTGCAAGCATCCCCTCACCTCTTACCCTCCACGCCCCTCCCACCCATACACCCCCCCCCCCATGCCCAACGCCCAATCCCCCAAGCTTCTAAAACCATGCTGTGCTCTTACAGAAAAGGGAATCTCTTTTTTATTGCAGATTAGAGACAAAATATCAGCATTGACAGAGAAGTAACACACGTTCTGGTGATGGTGCTGCTGCAAGACATCACAGAGTGATCCATTTTAACCACTTCTCTCAGAGACTCGGCAGGCACTCGTCCACCTGAGGCAAAATCAATAGAGACATGAACTTCATGGATGGGTGTTAAATTTAATCATGAGTGAAAATACTGATATCTCACTTGCCTACAGTTAGCTGTGATTTTTTTTCTGTGGCCGAGCTCCTTGCAGCATTTCAGTTCTACATAGCCCTACCACTTTTCCCTCTTCAGTGGTGCACAAAGCAGCTGTGCAGGAGGCATTAATTGTCTCATTAACCATTTTCCTTTTTCTTATGCTGACTGTTCAGGTTGGGTCCATAATAATATTCAATATATAAAGTCAGTTTTTTCCTCAGCCAGCTGTCAAGTTTGCACTTTATTGACACGTTTTCACTTTCCACACCATTCCAAGAATAATTAAATGCTACATTTCCACATTTCCTTTTTTAAAGTAATAATTGAGTGCCCATTGCTAAATGTTTGGGTGGGCGTGGCATTCAACCTCTTATAATCAAGACAAAATCTTATTAAATATGGCCTCTTTTTTTAATTTCACTTATATGAATTCACTTCATGCGTCATACTTCTGGTGTACCTGAGATTGCTTGGTTTATGTTATACATTATAAACTTATATTATAGGGTTCCTAATATTACAAATGAACATGGGCTTATCAATCGCCAAAATATTAAACTAATTTTAAGAAATGTCTACAAGTATGACTTTTCCTTCCATTTAACCTTTGGCACCTCCTGACCAAGGTGTTNTAATCAAGACAAAATCTTATTAAATATGGCCTCTTTTTTTAATTTCACTTATATGAATTCACTTCATGCGTCATACTAAACTAATTTTAAGAAATGTCTACAAGTATGACTTTTCCTTCCATTTAACCTTTGGCACCTCCTGACCAAGGTGTTTTTACAACTTATTAAGACTTCTGAAGATTGAGAACAAACAGAAAACAGGATTCATTCTTGTTCAGCCCTATCAGCTTGTACTCTGGTTAATTATCTGGTTAATTACCAGTATGTGTGTACTGGAAGTCATGTTGAGTTATGCAGTATGTACAGAATCATGGTTGAATCCACAAGGTTAAACCAGCCTTATAAATAAATGAAGTGACTCTCTGACAGGAGAAAGATGATTTAGTGCAATAGCCAGATGGAAAGATAACAGGTTCACTGGGTCTCAGTTTGGAATTTGGGGGTGAAAATTTCATGTTTTTCATTTCTCACAGTCCAGGAGGAAACACACCTCTGTCTGAGGCTTCATGGCCAGTGAAAAGGGCTGTTGTGTGTTACAGGTTTAGTGTTGTTTCACAGCGTAGCCGCAGTGACAACATTTCTCTACACCTGAATTACAAACAGTTAATTTCCTTTTTTCTCCTGTTTGTGAATAGTTTCCCAGGAGTTTCTTACCTGCATTGGCATTTAAACTATACTGCTTCTTTCTTTTTCATCAATAATTTTGTGCTATTATTTTCATCTGCTGTATGTTTCACTTTCCTTTCTGCCATATTTCCATTTTTTTGAAAAAGGCTTTGTTTTTTTTGTTTTTTTTTTGTCAAGACAGCAAGCAGAGGCCATTCACGCTGGATCCACACCATCTAAAATAATATCAACTAATCTTTGACTAAGGTACATTAAGTAAAATTTCAAACATTCAGCTTGTTCAGCGTGTTGAGTGCAGGATGTTTAGTTATTCTTCCTCCGTCATTAGTAATTGTTTTATTTCTTATTTGTTTTATTTTATTTTATTATAGTGTTTATTAGTTAGGTCTCTGACGGAGAAGATTGCAGCGTTAGAGGTGCGCATCCAGACTCCAGAGAGGGTTAGTGAGAATGAGAGCAGTGTAATTTCTGTAGGGGAAAGTCTGGATGCCTTAGGGTTAGGGTTAGGGTTAGGGTTAGTAATCCCCCAACTCCGGCATTAGAGCCCTCACAGTGGGGCAAATGGGTGACGACTCGGCGGCATAATCGCAAAGCTAACACTAAGGCTCGCCCACGGGAGCACCACTCCTCTCCGCTTCACGTGTCCAACAGGTTTGCTCTCCTCAGTGAAGCACCC
>CM074969.1:20072-39924 GCA_037577455.1 Pangasius macronema | reverse complement strand
TCATTATCTGCAGCAGTAAAAGACCTTGGTGTGATTATCGACTCTAGTCTTTCTTTTGAAGCTCATGTAGATAATATCACAAGGATCGCTTTCTTTCATCTCAGAAATATTGCTAAAATAAGAACTATATTGTCATTACACTAGAAAAATGTATGTAAAATCATGCTTTTGACCTCTAGGTTGGATCACTGTAATGCCTTAGTGTCTGTATGTTCCAGTAGGAGCATAAACAAGCTACAGTTAGTCAAGCCATTTGTGAATATTTTTTTCTTAGGAATGGGGGCAGGTCTGGAGGGTTCACAGGGTGTTGTGGTGAACTGGGATGTTTCGATGCTGCCCCCCCCCTTTGGTTTGTTGACGGTGGAGTGGCTGCTGCTTTACGTCCCAGGGCATGTATGTTCCTCATGTCTGTGTTAGCTTCTGGCTCTCCCTTTTAGTTATACTGTCATAGCTAGTCTTGCCGGAGTCCCTGCTTGCACTCTGTACACAAAGTACATTGTTCTTAACCATTACCTAACAATCTCTCTCTCTCTTTCTTTCTCTCGAGCTACACATGCTACTCCTGAGATACCAGTGATCCTGACCCTTCTCTCTGGACCTGCCTGATCCATCCTGATGCCCTACTTGGTTGGAGTTCTTATCAGTTGAGTTTGCTTGCTGCTGCTGGGGCCCCACATGGACAGCCTGAAGATCACTGGGATTGTAAGAGTAAGAGTAAGATATTCCTTTATTTGTCCCGCAGTGAGGGAATTGAATTTAGCAACAACAGGGGTACAGTACAGAAAGAGTATGCACACAAGAACAAGATAGATTAAAAACTATTCTAATATGAGGTAACAAAACCAAATAGACTCTATATATACAAAAACACTATAATACAAGCAGAGTCACTAAACTAAACTAAAAACACTGTACATAAATGGCTTTAATAGTGCTAAAGCAAAAATCATATCACAAAACAAAAAAGGAGAGGGGTGTGTGTACACATAAGTACAGGTTGGTTGAGAATAGTGTAGCTTGCCAGTAGTGTGACGGTATTGCACATTAAAATATTGCGCACTGATATTGCACATAAGTGTGAGTGTAAATACTGCAATGAGAGTTTATAAATAAATAAATCAGCAGTGTTCATTATAAAGTCTTACAGCAGCAGGAAGGAAAGACAGACGAAATCTCTCCTTTACACACTGAGGGTGGAGCAGTCTGTCACTGAAGCTGCTCTCCAGAGCTGACAGAACGTCCCGCAGGGGGTGGGACTCGTGGTCCAGCATAAATGTCAGTTTTGTCAGGACCCGTCTGTCACCATCCTCTCAGCACTGAGTCCAGAGGACAGCCCAGGACAGAGCTGGACCTCTTGATGACCTTGACAAGCTTTTTCCTCTCCCTCTCAGTGATGCTGCTACTCCAACAGAGTCATAATAAGTCTTTAGGAGCGCCCCCTGCACACCAAAGGACTGGGGATGGTGCCGCTTGGGGGCCATGAAGATGGCTTGGGGATTTCAAATGGGGAATTGTACTGTTATGGGTTGTGACTGTGATTGCTATGGTAGCATTGGGGCTACAGTTGCCAGAGCAATTTTGCACTCAGGCCTCCATCAGTAGACTGTGGATATGTTCAACAAACTGGACTTCATGTGAGGGTGTAGGGTGTTGCTGCTGATGGTGAACTGCTGTCTGTAATCCTCTGGGTTTCTTCTGGAAGAGCATGCAGAGGCTCAGTGCTGGCAGCAATTATCCAGCAGGTCCAGGTTCTGCTGAAGCTCCTGTGCAGCATGTGTCGGCAGCAGCAGGTCGTCTGCTTACAGCAGGAATTTTACTTTTCTGTCTTCTAGGGTGAGTCTGGGAGATGCAGACACTTCCAACTGCACTGTGAACTCATTAATGTAAATACTGAGTCATGTTTGACTCAGACTGCACCCCTCTTTCCTGTGTGAACAACTCTTACCTTTTGTCACTCCACATTTTTATAGATTACAATTATTTAATGATGTCATACATGTTACTCCTGTATCTCATTGTAGTAATTTGAAATGTAGTCCCTCATGCCGAATGGAATTGAAAAAAAAACCAAGCAAATATGGCTTGCTTTAGATTTTATGTTGTAAATGTGTTCAGTTGTACAGCGATTTGGAAGATGTATTCAATAACAAAAAACAATATTCTAACAAAATGCTTCTGAAAGTGTTCAGATCTGAGATCTCTCTCTCTCTCTCTCTCTCTCTCTCTCTCTCTCTCTCCCTCTCTCGTTAAAGCAGTGTTGGTAAAACAAGTGCTGCATTATTGGCAAAAAGGCAGCTGGAAGGGAGATAAGTGGTGTGTGTGTGTGTGTGTGTGAGAATTGAGCTGCACTATCAACTGAATGTAAAGATGAACGTCTCCTTTAGTGCTTTTCCACTAGGATGTGTAGTGTGCATATAGAGTGTATTGTGTGTGCACTTGAGTGTGTGTGTGTGTGTGTGATATAAGAAGAGAAACGTAGATTAGAAACATTAACACAGTAACAGCAGCAGATCTTTGGATTAATGGCAGAAATTGTGATGCTATTAGAAGTAAAGATGTTGGATTGGCACTCACATGTGAATAATTACAGTAATCAGAGCAGGATAGAATGACAGCATGCATCATTTTCTCGACAATATTTTTGTTCTGGAAGAAACCATTTGAAATCCAACTCATCTTTTTTGGAATGTGATCCACTGTTTAGTGGCACAGAGCCAAATGTTTCTAAATGCTTTTAGCTAATTTAGGCAGAACAAATGGACTTCTGTTTTACTTTTTGTTCATGGTGAGTGTCTTTAAAAAGCTATATTCAATGAACACATCTGCAAAACTAGACCCTGTTCACTATATAGTGCAGTAGGTAGTGAATTTGAAAGAATCCAGAGGATACAGAGCACAGGGGTATGAAGCATGAGGACTAACAGCCTTATACTATGCATGTTGTAATGAAGCTGGGTACTATTTCAATAAAAAGAAAACATGATCCACTGGTAGTGTGGGGCTAATGGAGCCCAGAGACTCCACAGTGAAGGAAAAGAAATCAGTAATGAAAACATTCAGCATCTAGTTTAGAGTTTAGAAATAATTCAGCTGAACAAAGACTCTCTGCTTGATGTATGTTGGGTTAGAGATTTTGTACAGCAGCACACATTCATTCTTTCATCATGTTAGACTTAACGAAAATTAAAGAACCAACCAGAGCAGCCGTGAATCAAATTAGTCTTTGAAAAAAAAAATCAATTTCTCTTGAATCTGAAAGAACATGGAATAGGAAAAAGTAATTAGCTTCTGGTAGTGGTGAAATTTGTTCGTTCAAACTTTTTATAAGTTTTATGGTTTTACTTAGATAAACCTTCACAAGCTGTGTTAATTGATGTTGCAGTGTGAGTTAAGGTGAACCAAGCTTTCCTGAAAAAAGTCCTGTGAGTGTTTCAGTTAAAATGGGTAGACCTCTAACCTGTAAGGTCAGCAAAAAGCAACAGCATGGCTGTGGGCAAGACCTGTGAAGGCACACAATGAAACAAAGTCAATTGTGTAAATACATAAGTTGTAAATTACAGTTTTTCTCACTCACATGAGGCAACTGTTGAAGCAATAATAACTGCAAATGGCAAAGCAGTAAATTGTCAATATTAATGCAACTTATTAAATATTTAATGTTACTCAAAGTGGTAAGTACTTTCCTAAGTGTTTCAACCAAACAAGGATGTCCTTCTTGTTGTCCTTCTCTGATTCCTCAGAGTACGACTGTGGATTACATTACTGTATATTATTGTGTATTATTTTGAATTTTAAGAAAAGCGTGTGGTTGCAGATGTGCTGATTCTGTGTGAACATGACCCAGTGCTTCGAATTGAGAATACTGTAATAGCCATATGTGTACAATTGAAACATGTTCTTACAGGTATTGGGGTGGCATGGAGGTACAGCAGGTAGCATTGACAGCTCATGGCCCCACGGTTCACAGTCCACGGTCCACAAGCCTGAGATCGGATTACTGTCTGTTACTCTGGGTTCTCAGGTTTTCCTACCACCTTGGCAAAACATGGAAATAGGTAGATTGGCTATGCCCCTAGGTGTCAAAGTGTGTGTGGATGCTATCCCTTCCAGGCCATAAACCCAACTCACCCCCAGGGTTCCCAGGATACACACCAGATCCGCCACTGCCCTGACCAGGAAGAATGAATAAATGTCAACTAATATTTTTTAGAAATCAGGTGACTAAAATTATTTAATAATAATTGCTTATTGCTCAGAGTAAAAAAGGGTGGCTTAATTTCACAATCATGAAAAAAGAGAAGGTTAATAAATTATAAAGATGATGGGTGATAGATGGTGGGCACAGTTTAACATAACAGAAGTATTTATAATATACATTTTGTTAATCCATTTATTTCTGTAAAGCTGCTCTGCAACAATGTCCATTGTTAAAAGCGCTATACAAATAAAATGAAACTGAAATTCATTAAGTACCAACTAATTGTTCAGGCCTGTTTCACAGCCATGACCTATGCATAGTCTAAAATGCTGAGACTCTTTTTCCTACCTACCTATCATGCCTCTGGTCTAAACTTCACACTCTGAAGGTCAGAAAAACTGAAACAAGATTTGGAAATCTCAAAGGTGCTAGATGTGAAGAAACATGAAGCCATGCACAGCCTTTGTGGTATAGTAATGTGAGGCTCAGGTACACTACAGATATGGCACAGAAACAGCACATGTAAAGCACAGACGCAGCACAGATACAGTACAGATATGGTACGGGTGCCAAACAGATATGGCACAGATACACCACAGGTGTACAGATATGCAGAAAACGGGCAGGTATGGCACAGATACACAGACACAACCAGGTATGGCACAGACACAGCCTATGGTTCAATTCAATTCAATTCAGTTTTATTTGTATAGCGCTTGTAACAGTGGACATTGTCACAAAGCAGCTTTACAGAAATAAATACATTCAAATTAAATTAAATCTAAATAAATTGTAAATGTGTGGATTTTTAATTTATATAAATTCAGGAGATAAATTTTAAACTCATTAATTTATAAATGTATCCCTAATGAGCGAGCCAAAGGTGACAGTGGCAAGAAAAAACTCCCTGAGATGATATGAGGAAGAAATCTTGAGAGGAACCTTGAGACTCAAAAGGAACCCGTCCTCATCTGGGTGATTATAAATAAATAGTGCAATTATAAATAAATCCCTCTATAACTGTGTACTACACAGACAAACAGTGCAAATGTGTAAACAGGAAATTTATTATAGTTTTCACATTAAGTCTATTTTATCCACTGCTGGAGTCTAAGTTATCAACTGTTCACTAATGGAAACTTGAGTGCAAAACTGTTCGTGGCAATTGCAGTCCAAAGCCATCTTTATAGTTTCTAAGTGGTACCATCCTCAGGTATGTCCATGTGGGCCATCCGCAGCAAGTGAATTCCAAGTGATGAGGGCTCCAACCAGAAGTAGGGCATCGAGCTGGATCAGGCAGGTATGGAAAGCCGAAGGAGTTAGGATCACTGGCACAGACACAGCACAAGTATGGCACAGACATGCAGAGATGGTACAGGTGTGACACAGATGTGGCACAGATATGGCTCAGTTACAGCATGTCAGTGTCAGTATCTTTTTTATAGGCAAGAATTGGAGCATACTAACAGATTCGGTCTCTCCCTGATAACTCTACATGCTATAAACATTCTTTCACTCAGTTCAGTTAGCTTCAGCTTAACTTGGCCTGGAAAAGGCTAACTATTTAAAGTTGTCTACTCAGCTGATGAGGGAACCATCATTGTGGTACAGATAGTCTGAGTTTGAACCAAAGTTAGCCGGCTAACCATTAAATCTTACATCAAGATTCAACCCAAGTCCTGAAACATATACTCCATATGTAACTACATAAAAAACATTATTACAATATTATATATTATATTATATTAGCACTAAAAATAAGAATTCTGAATAGTTTGAATTAAACCATGTTGTAATCTGATTTACACTATTGCCTATAGATATTTCCTATAAATCCTTTCTAGAAATAGCAATAAGAAAAACATCTAGCTCTACGTTTTGGACTCTTATTGCGCGATACACCCACATTTCATTTCTGGAACATTTTGGAATATTATTTTTGTAGATAATTTGTGTCTCTGGAGAACTACTGGGGAGGGTTGCGGCAGGAAGGGCATCCGGCGTAAAAACTGCCAAATCAAATATGTGGACCAGTGACCTGCTGTGCCGACCCCTAACAGGAGCAGCTGAAAGAAGAACATTTTTGTAGATAAACTGTAAGAGGGACACTATCCTTTTTCCTGATTCAGAATTAACCGGTGGAGAAAAAATTCCACTCAGCTGCTGTTCATGAGCACTTTTCTCCATGCTACTTGGAAGACCATTTTGATTAAACTGTGTCACATGACCACTGCATACTCAACTTCAAATGCTTTGGACCCACGAAGACCTCGTGTCAGAATTTAAACTCACTAAAAATTTAAAACTGAATCTTTGAGAGAATCGGCAGTGTTAGCTTTTCTTGCTGCTGCAGTTTGGCGTCAGTGCGCGCGCGTTCCTTATAGGCTGAGGTCTAAAGGCTATTTCTGAGAGGGAGGAGCGAGAGCGAAGCTCAGAAAGCTCACAGAGACTCGGAGATCGCGCACCGAGAGGAATCCTGACACGCGCACGCGGGAAGCGCGACTGCTGCCGCTGCATTGTAAATCCTGTAGCAGCGAAGCGCGCGCGCCTGGCTCTTTCCGGATTTGCGTGTTTGCACTTGGGATTCTGTGGTGTTGCGCCGGTGTGTTTTGTGTTGTATGTTGTTGTATTTTATGTGTTTGTGTGTCTGTGTGTGTGTGTGATGGACGGACATAAAACCGAGGGCAGTGGAGTGAGATTCCTACCGGATATAAAGTGCATTGGGAAATAACGGAGAAAACGGGAATATTTACTCAGTACGGAGCTTTATATCAGCAAGTGCACACGCACACAGTTCTTATTGCTTCTCGCGCCTTTGGATCATATAATCTCCCTCAGTGTTTGGAATTTAAACCGGAATGAAACAGCCCGAGGATCAAAGCGAATAACCGGCATGAGGAAATAAAACAGCTGCGCGCGCTTGTTATCATGGAGCTGCGGAGGCTTTACTGTCTCATCCTCAACACGCCGTTACTGCTGTACGGAGAGGGTGAGAGCGCGTACACACACATCAACAACTGGTGTGCCTCGCACTTTTTATGGTAGTATGAAGTGTGTTTCTGCTGAAATTCATTTAAAAGGAAACGTGCAATAGCAAGTACTCACAACGTGCAATCTTACACACACACACACACACACACACACACACACACACACACACACTTAGAACTGTTCTAATTGAGTTAGTTAAAATGAAAAGAATTTAAAAAATATGTTTGAAGCAATGCCTTGACATGCTTGTGTGTGTGTGTGTGTGTGTGTGTGTAATAGCTGCCTTCACTGAAGTGCCCACAGATGTGAGTGTGTGTGAGGGTGAGGACGTGGAGATGCCGTGTGCATTTCGTGCCGTTGGTGTGTCTCCGTTTGCTCTAGAGATTCAGTGGTGGTATCTAAAGGAGGTGACTCCACGGGACACACATGACACACACACAGGCAACCGAGCCAAGGTAACACACACACACACACACACACACACACACACACACACACACACACACAGTAATTAGATAAATTGAAATCTGTGCTTTGGATGTTTGTGTCCTGAACTAACCCCTTCATCACTACATTAACCCCCTTCAACACTACACTAACCACTTCAGTCTTACACTAATCCCTTATGCCCTACACTAACCCCTTCATCCCCACATTAACCCCCTCAGTCTTACACTTCAGCACTACACTAACTCCATCAGTCCTGCTCTAACCCCTTCAGTCTTACACTAACCCCTTCAGCACTACACTAACCCCTTCCATTATAAATAAATACCTGTAGGGACACATTAACCACTAGGATAGATAAAACCAATTTTTTTGATTTTCAGTGGTTTGCTTATGAAACTAAATGCTACAAGCTGTGAGTGTGTGGTAAGAATGATCTGTGCTATGTTTCAGATTCTCAATCTGTGTTGTTTATGTTACAGGTTGCTCCAAGAGATGCCACCAAGATCAGTGTAAGTGTGAATAAACAGGGCTTTTAATCAAAGAACGTTTCAGAGTTACTATGGTAACCAAAAAAAATGTATGCAGGTTAGTGTAGTTATTGTTGAATACACCATTCTGTCATCATGTAATCCTGCATTTGGGGACTGAATGTAAACTGAACACAGGAAGCAAATCACACACTCTGCAACACAGTACTGGACAGAGTCATTTACTGAGCCAATCATCTTGTTACTTTAGTGTCATAACCAATTTAGATTCACTTTCTTTGACTGGAATAATGACGCACAGACACACATACACTGTACACTGAACACTTCCCTTGTGCAGCTGTAGTGAAAAATGGATTGTTGTGTGAAAATAATTAATGAAGAAATTAATAGTGATATCATTAAAGTCTCCTTGTATTGTTTCCTGTCATGTTGGTCTCAGACTGTGCGTGTGCAGGGAAATGCCATCTCCCACAAGCTCAGCCTGTCCCAGGTGGGAAAGGAGGACGAGGGTGTGTATGAGTGTCGCGTGTCAGATTTATACTCAGATGACACGCAGGACTTTAAAGTGCAGGCAACACTTCGTGTGACGCCGCGGGACAGCATGCTTGCCGAGGAGGCCGTGTCTCATATCCAAAACCGCTGGACATTAAAGAGTGCAGCACGAGCCACTAACGAACCAGATCAGGGAAAAAGCCACGCAATCCCTCCATCATCATCACCATCAACCCTCACCACAGCCTCACCTCACACTGCTAATGCCTCCAACAGACAGCAGCATGAGACCGGTGAGTGATGGAGCAACAGCACCTCCACATGGAGGAAAAAAAACACACAGGAGAGAAACCATGGACAGAGGATGAGAGAGAGAGAGAAAAAGAGACAGAGGAAGTCAGATACAGAGAAAAACAGAGACAGAGAGAGCAACAGAGAAAGAAACAGAGAGAGAGAGAGAAAATTCCATGAACTCTAAATGTTTTAATACAAAAACATTATCATTATCTAATAATGTAATTAATATCAATATTATTTAGATAAATATAAATACATTAATCAGTGTAAATATTACAGGATCAGTTTATATCTCTGTGTGTTATATATGCACAGTGATGAAAGATATTTCCTGCTGCAGAAATTGCAGAAATGTTTGGCACCAGAAAACTGGTGAACACTGTCAGCATCAGCTACCAATTTAGTAACAAAAGTTATATTTCTACACTTCTAATAGTTAGTGGAGATGAGAATCACCTGAATACTTCCTCGTGTATGTACACACACATGCTGAGAGTTTCAAAAAACTGACTGACTGTATGAGACAGAATGTACAATAGATTCCCCTGTGAATCCAACTTTCCCTTTCTTCTTCACATCTTGTACATGTCAGACTTGAACACCAAAGCAAGCTCTAGCATTAGCAGTTGTGACAGTTGGAGTGACAGGTAACCTGGCGATTGCCTTCTCTCATCATTTCTGTTGTGATGAGTCTATTTTTATATGTTACAAGCATTTTTTATTCTTATTATATTATATTCTTATTCATATTCATATCTTATTCTTATTCATATTTTATTCAAGCATTCAGTGATGTCCATTGGCTTTGAGTTTGTTTTCACCCATTAGCATTGCTAGACTGTATTAGCTATCATTCATGATGATGTTTTCTATGTCATGTCTATGAGCTTATACTGTGTAACTTTTACTCTCTGATTGGTAAGCAACACACACTTCTCATCTCTACTGCAATGCCGGTTTCTTTCTCCTCCAAGCCGGTTTCTGTCTCCTCCTTCGCTTCTCGGCCTTTTGGCTAAGATCAAGTGTAGGATCTGTTCTTATCAGTTTAATATCTGATATGTCCTCCATTCGAGGACTCTATATTAAATTGATTTTTAGAGCAGGGAGCTGGAAAAGGGGCTTGCTCCATCCACTCCATGTTTTTGGCAGTCGTAGCCTAATGGTTCGAGAGTCGGACTTGTAACCCGAAGGTCGTGGGTTCGAGTCTAGGGTCCAGCGCCACAGCTAAAATGGCTGCCCACTGCTCCGGGTGTGTGTTAACTACTGTGTGTGCACTAGGATGGGTTAAATGCAGAGCACAAATTCCGAGTATGGGTCACCGTATTTGGCCACAAATCACTTCACTCACTCACTCAAATATTCCACAACCAATATTACAGAAGTATGGCATTTTCATATAACTTGTTTTAAGGTGATTTAACTGTTTCTTAAAGATCCTCCATTTTTGGAGGCTTATTTCCATGTTCACAATGCCTCAGAGCTCAGGCACATAGATGTTGCTTTGCCCCAAATGCTTTGGTTTGCTTTCCAAGAGCCTATTCTTACCCTTCAGCCTCTCCATTATGCCATGGGTATTTTCAAGAATTATGCAAGTGGACCTGTCTCCCCTTATGGCTAGAGACATTAAGAGACCACTGTACTTGACTGACTCCTATACGTCACCAACAAGGTGCAGGCTGATCATGGCACTAGGTCTTCTGGTGAACTAATAATAAAGAGCTGCTTAACACTGAAGCAAGCAACATAATTCATTGGATTGAGTTTAGATTCACTGAAAATGTTAAAAACCCTACTACCCCAACATGTGGCAGACATTTTTATGCTTGCTAATTAGGGTCAGACAGGTGGCTATGTGTGGTACATCCCAGCTGTTGAGGATGTTAGAATTGATAATGGCATACACAGTGGTGATTCCCCTAGACTTTCTGGAGCAACAGCCTGCTTGTTAATCTTATTAATGTGTAAAATATAAAAATATGGCAAAACTAATTGTGGGACGAATTAAAGTTGGTCATTGTATATGGTGGTTTTTTAAATATAAAAACTTAATCCCTTTATGTTGCAAGAACTTATTCAGTTCTATTTTGTCTAATTTTGACTCCGAAAGTATTGGAACAACAAGGCCGATTCTTTATTTTTATTTGCTATACACCAAAGACATCTGTGTTTGAGATCAAAAAATGAATATCTGATGCTTTCATTTTCTGATATTTACATCTTGATGTGTTAAACAACTTAGAACATGGCACCCTTAGTTTGAACCCACCCATTTTTCAAGTGATCAAAAATATTGATTGACAGGCGCTTCTTGTTGCCTAGGTGTGCCCTTTTAGATTGATTGCCTAAACAATTAATATCTCTGAATGCCTGTGAAGACTGCATTTGTTGTTAAAATGGATAAACCAACATGAAGACCAGAGAGCTGTCTATGGGAGAAAAGCAAACCAATTTGAAATTGAGAAAAGAGGGAAAATCCATCAGAACCATTGCACAGGCATCGGGCATAGCCAATACAACAATTTGGAATGTCCTGAAAAAGAAAGAAATCACTGGTGCACTAACAACCAGCCAAGGAAAACAGAGAGAAAGAGAGCAGCTAAGGACGGAAACATTGTTAGAAACTGAACGCCCTTTCGGTTGCTCCCATTAGGGGTCACCACAGCGGATCATTGGCACAGTTTTTACACCGAATGCCCTTCCTCACAACCCTCGCCAATTTTTCCAGGCTTGGGACCGGCACTGAGAGCGCACTGTTGCACGCAACCCCAGTGTTTGGGGTTGGTTCCCTGGCCGGCAATCGAACCCGTGCCACAGCGGTGAGAGTGCTGTGGCCTAACCACTAGTTCACCAGGGACCCCTAATTCTCTTTCGGCTGCTCCCGTTAGGGGTCGCCACAGCGGATCATTGGTCTGCATATTTGATTTGGCACAGTTTTTACGCCAGATGCCTTTCCTGACGCAACCCTCACCAATTTTTCCGGGCTTGGGACTGGCACTGAGTGTGCACTGTTGTACACAATCCCAATGGCTGGGGTTGGTTCCCTGGCCAGGAATTGAATCTGGGCCACAGCGGTGAGAGTGCTGTGGCCTAACCACTAGTACAACAGGGACCCCACCAAGGACAGAAACATTGTTAGAGTTGTGAAGAAAAACCCCAAAACAACATTCAGTAAAATCACCAGAAGTGTACAGAAACATTCTGCCAGCCAATTTACAGAGAAATTCATCCAGTGTAATTGGGAGGAACTTCATCATGCAGCAAGACAATGACCCAAAACACACTGCCAACACAAAAAAGGACTTCATCAGGTAAAACTGGAAAGTTTTAAACTAGCCAAGTCAATCCAATTCAATTTTATTTGTATAGCGCTAACTTTGTGACAAATCGTCACAAAGCTGCTTTGTGACAATGGCCATTGTTAAAAGCTCTATACAAATAAAATTGAATTCAATTGACTGATGAAGATGAATGCCATTAGCTCCTACATGAATAACTATCTTTGAAAACCTATTCTTGTCTAAGACCCTAAGATTATCTGCTATGTAAACCGGCCTGACACCCAGTGTACACCTAACTAGTGATGCTGGTGCCCCTGAAGGCCTAGCGAATTTCACATGCCTTAATATAGAGTCTTCTATAACCAGAGCTCTTTCAGGTTTCTCTTTCAAGTGCTTCAATAAGAGCAAACCTGATAGACAAGTGAAGCGGAGAGGAATGGTGCTTCAGTGGGTAAATGTAAATGTAAAAGCCTTAGCATTTACATTTTCAGTTACATTTATGGCATTTGGCAGATGCCCTTATCTAGAGCGACTTACAAAAGTTCTTTGAAGTCTCTATCAATAAATATATTCTGATACTGGTTCACTAGGTCAGAAAGTAAGAATACCATCAGTCCAAAAACTCTGTTAGGGAGGTAATATAATAGCAAGTGCTCAAACAATACAAAGTTTTTTTAAAGTGCTAAATTTAAGCACTTTAGGAAGAGATAAGTCTTTAGATGTCATTTAATGACTGCCAGTGACTCAGCTGTTTGGATATCTAGGGGAAGTTCATTCCACCACCTAGGTGCCAGAACAGAGAAGAGTCTCGATGCATGCCTTTCTTGTACGCTGAGATGGTGGGACCAGTCGAGCAGTGCTAGCTGACCGGAGGGAGTGTGGTGCCATGCGAGGTGTGATAATTGCTTTGAGATAAGTGGGTGTTAGTCCATTTTTGGCTTTGTTGGCAAGCACCAGAGTTTTAAATCTGATGCAGGCAGCTGCAGGAAGCCAGTGGAGGGAGCGCAGCAATGGGGTGGTGTGGGAGAACTTAGGATGGTTGAAATCCAGTTGTGCAGCTGCATTCCACCCCAAGGTTGCATGCAGTAACGTAAGGCGAGATCAGAGAGTTGTCTAGGGAGATTGCAAGATCCTGACATGGGGATGAATCACCTGGGATGAACAGCAGTTCAGTTTTGCGACTATTAAGTTTCAGCTGATGAGCTGTCATCCATGATGAGATGTCTGCCAGACATGCTGATATACGAGTAGAAACAATGTCGGAGGGAGGGAAGGAGAGGATGAGTTGAGTGTCATTCGTATAGCAGTGGTATGAAAAACACTTGTGAAGATCCGATCACACCAAGAGATCGGGTATAAAGGGAGAACAGGAGAGGACCAAGTACTGAGTTTTGTGGGACACCAGTGGAGAGTCTGCAGGAGGCAGATGTGGATCCCCTCCATGTCACCGGATATGACCAACCTTCCATGTAGGAAGCAAACAATTGCCATGCTTCACCATGAATTCCTAGCCTCATGAGGGTGGATAAGAGAGTCTTGTGGTTCACTGTGTCAGACGCTGCTGAAAGGTCGAGGAGGATGAGTAGCTTCTCTGTGGAGTGCGTTGGTTTGAATCCAGACTGGTTGGGATCTTGGAGGCTGTTCTGTGAGAGATAGAGAGACAGTTGATTGTAGACAATTCATTTAAGGGTTTTAGAAAGAAAAGAGAGAAGTGATACTGGTTGGTAGCTGCTGATGTCAGTGGGATCCAGAGTGGGTTTCTTCACGATGGGAGTAACCCTTGCTCTCGAATGAGGTTGGTACCTGACCAGATGTAATGGAGCCATTAATGATAGTGGTGATGAAGGAGAGGAGGTCTTGACAGATGGTCTGGAGCATTGTGGAAGGGATTGGATCCAATTGACAAGATGACTTGCAGGAGCTCTTCTGTTGGTAGTTTAGAAAAATGTGCTAGTGAAGGAGAATCCTCAGTGTGTAGAGTAGGAGTTTCGGTAGAAAATGAAGGTCTGGCAGATTTTTTTCAATCTTCTCATCATAAAAGGTGGCAAAGTCTTCAGCACTCAGGGAGGATGGAGCAGGAGGAGCTGGTGGGTTGAATAATGAAGAAAAGATGTTGTGGAACTTGTGAGGATCTTGTGCAGAGGTTTTCAGCTTTTCCTTGTAGAAGGCAGTCAGATGAGAATTTGGACAGGAGAACATGGTAAGAGGCAAGATTTCAAGGTTTCGAGTTGTGATTTCTTCCACTGCTGTTCTCTCTGATTGCTGTGTAACACATCCAATCATCAAAGAACAAGGCAGGAAATCTTCCTGGGTTTAGAAGATAGAGGGCACAGGAGGTCCATGAATGAGGAAAGTGAGGAAAGGAAAGTGTCTGTGGCTAACTCCAATGGTAGGGAGGAAAAGGAGTCAGGGTCAGGAAGGGATGATAGGGTGCAGGAAGCTATGGAGGAAGAGGAGTTGTTTAACACATCTAGATGTAAATATTAGAAAATGAAAGCTGAAATTATAGCATATAATTATACTGGCCTTGCAGTTCCAATATTTTTGGAGGGGACTGCATATAGTGCTTTAAACAATGGGCATTGCCACAAAGCAGCTTTGCAGAAATTTGAATGTAGATTTAGGTCTCTTTGTGGTACAGCATCTGCTTAAAAAGCCTTCTAGCAGCTTGTGAAAACCAGTGCCCAGGGACTCTCTAATGAGGATATTCGTTACAAATGTTGCCTACAGAGGGTGAGAGTCATTAGCAGGGACATCTCTCAACCCAATCATGGACTGTTTACTTCTCTCCCATCTGGGGATTACTACAAAAGCCTTGAATGTCACAGCAGCAGGCTAAGGAACAACTTCTTCCACTTCAACTGTCAGTTTGCTGAAGTCTTCACAGTGGCACTAATCCCCCTTCTCCCACCTTCCAAATGATCTTTGCACATAGAGGAATGATCTATAGTTTTGCAACTTCTTCTACTTGTACCTTTTGTTCAGTTTTACTGTACTATTTTTGGAATCCACTCATTCTTGTCACTGGATTCATGCTTACTCATAGGACAAGAAGGACTTGTCTTGTTGGCAGAGTCATCCCCATCGACTCTGTCACCACAATGATTTCTTTAGCCAGGTTTGAATTAGCAGAGTTTGTGTGTGTTTGTAGTTATATGTTTGTGGTACTAGGGCAGGAGTATTGTACACGTATTTGGTGAATACACACTGTAATGTTTCTGTCCACCACTCACTGGCCATTAATGTCATAACTTTCTGCAAATCCTCCCAGCAACTTCTGACACACTTTAAACAGGACATAAGGAAAACACAAAAACCTAAATTATAAATAGTGCAAAAAAATGTGTATGACAAAGTGTATACATCCATTGTAAACATGAGATGTTCATGTGCAATAAAGTGTATATGTGAAATGTAAACATGTGCAAAGGCCTGCAGAGATGAGCTCAATAGTGGTCCATGGTTTTGTTCTTATTTGTAAAACTTGTATATGTACAAACTTGGTAAAGCTTGGCACATCTCAAGATCAGAAGGCAGACTGTGTCTGCAGTGTTGGGGGAGGGGTAGTGGATGAGAGTTGTTCACAAGCCAGACAGTCTCTGTGTAAAAACTGTTTTTCACCCTTGTTGTTCTTGCTTTTGCGCTCCTGACTCCTGCCTGATGGTAGGAGTGTGAATAGGCTGTGTTGGAGTGGTTATTGTCCTTAATGATGTTGTGGGATCTCCTGATGTCTCTGGACTGGTAGAGGCTCTCCAGCCTTAGTAAGACTGTTCCAAAGGTGGTTTGGACAGCTCTCACCACCTGCTGTAGAGCCTTACGGTTCTGAGCTTTGCAGCTTCCAATCCAGACTGTGATGTAGCTGGTGAAATGCCCTTGTTTGTACACCTGTAGAAGCTGCTGCGCATTATGCTTGGCAGGCCAAATTTCCTCAGCCTTCTCAAGAAGTACAGATGCTATCAAGATTTCTTCACCTCACTGTGTAGTGTTGTGAGATCAGTGAGAGATCGTTAGTGATGTGAACACCAACAGTCAACACTTTCTGTGACTGTTTGTACTGTTAATGACTGAACAGACTGACTGTTCAACAGTCAGACAATGACTGTTGTACCATCAGCGAAATTGGTGATGCTGTTGTTGTTCTGGGAGGCCACACAGTCATTTGTTGAAGAACGTGTAGAGCATGGGGCTCAGCATGCAGCCCTGTGGAATTCCTGTGTTTATAGGTATTGTCTTGGATGTGTGGTTCCTTATTCGAACAAACTGGGGCCTGCCCATTAGAAAGCCAGAACCCAGCTGCAGAGGGTGGGTGGTACACCAAGGGTGCAAAGCTTGTTAATGAGCTTAGATGGTATCGCTGTGTTGAATGCTGAGCTATATTTGATCAACAGCATTCGAACATTCGAGCTGTCTTTATTCTTTAGGTGTGTGAGAGCAGTCTATATTGTTGTGCTGAGAGCATCCTCTGTGGACCTGTTTGGTCTGTACGCTAACTGGAGAGGGTCAAGAGTGACTGGTGTGATGGTCTGGATGTGACTCTTGACTATTCTCACTTCATCACTATTGGAGTCAGTGCAATGAGATGGTAGTCATGGTTGAGACAGGTTGCTTTTTTACTTTCTGGCAGTGGTACAATGGTGGTCCTTTTCAAGCAGGTGGGAATTGAGGCTTGTGCAAGTCTTGTGTAATATTGTGTAATATATCCATGTACACGTCAGCTAGCATCAATGAGCAGGTTCTGACTGCTCATCCAGGGATTTTTTTTCTGGGCCAGCTGTTTTCCATGGGTTTATTTTCTTAAAAGTCTTTTCCACATCTGCAGATGAGCCTGGGAATGGTGGATTCTGCCTGCTCCCACTAACCAGCTTACTCCTCAGTGGCTCAGTGTTGAGGGCCTCAAAGCGGGCATAGAATTGAGCTCATCTGGTGTGATGTGGCTGTCAATGATCTCACCCTTGCTTTTGCTTTGATGTTTAGAAATGTTGTAATCCCTGCCACATGCGCCGGGTATCAGTGGTGTTTTAGTGGCATTCCAGCCTCTGTCTGTATTGTCTCTTGGCATCCCTTATGGCTCATTGACAGTAATATCTGGCCTTCTTTTAGTCACTGGCATTACCTGAGACAAATGCAGTGGAGTGGGCATGCAGCATGGATCAAACCTCACAGTTCATCCATGGCTTTTGGTTGGGGTATGTCCAGATCTGTTTAGTGGTGACAATGTTGTCAATGCAGGGGCTTATGTAGCTGGTTACTACTGAAGTATAATCATTCAGGTGAAGAGTACCGTCCACATGCTTAGCAGTGTTCTTAAACACCTCCCACTTGGTGCACTCAGAGCATTCCTGAAGCACCTGATCAGATTCTCCCACACTTTTACAGTTTTACTTACTGGGAGGGCTTACTTGAGGAGCTGTCTGTATGTGGGGTAGAGGAACACTGAGATGTGGTCAGACCGTCCTAAGTGGGGGTGCAGTGCAGCCTTGTACATCTGGTCCAGTATGTTTTTCTCCCTCATAGGAACGTTAACATGCTGGTGGTATATTAACATGCTGGTTATATGAAAACAGTGTGCTTACAAGAAATGTGAGTTTTTAACCATTGTAGCCTCTCTTGACTTGAAGTTTAAGGACGTTTAAATGTTTATTTCACCTCAAATGGTATAAACAATATTTTTTGAAGAATATCTGTCATTTTGAATGCAGACTGAAGCTGAATGGTTTTGTGTGTGTGTGTTTACCTGGAATTGTGTGTGCTTTTGGCTAAAGGTGTGTGTGTGTGTGTGTGTGTGTGTGTGTGTGTGTGTGTGTGTGTGTGTGTGTATCTGAAGTTGTGTATGTTTAGCAGAAGGTATGTGTGTCTAGCTAAAGTTGTGTGTTTAGCTGAAGGTGTGTGTGTGTGTTTGTGTGTGTGTTTGGTTGAGTGGGTGTATGTATTTTTTCAGGAAAATGTGTATGTTTAGCTGGTGATGTTTTTGGTTTTTTTAGCGAAAGGTTTGTGTGTGTGTGTGTGTGTGTGTGTGTGAAGTTGTGTGTATTTAGCTGAAGATGTGTGTGTTTGCTTAACTGAATGTGTGTGCTTAGCTAAATGTGTGTGTGTGTGTGTTTAGTTGAAGCTGTGTGTATTTAGCTGAACGTGTGTTTGTTTAGCTGAAGATGTGTATGTGTTTAGATGAAAGTGTGTATGTTTAGCTGACGATATGTGTATACTTTTAGCTGAAGGTGTGTTTGTATGGGTGGGTGAGTGAGTGTATATCTGAAGCTGTGTGTATTTGGCTGAAGGCGTGTGTGTGTGTGTGTATGTGTGTGTGTGTTTGTGTGTGTTTAGCTGCAGGGATGTGTGTGTGTGTGTGTGTTGAGCTGAAGCTGTGTGTATCTATCTGCTGGTGTGTGTGTATTTAGCTGAAGGTTTTTGTGTGTTTAACTGAAGCTGTGTGTACTTAGCTGCAGGTGTGTGTATTTGGCTGTGTGTGTGTTTGTGTGTGTTTTAGCGTGTGGGTGTGTAATTATCTGAAGGGGAATGTGTGTGTTTGTGTTTGTTTAGCTGAAGGTGTGTATGTGTTTTTATCCGAATGTGTGTGTGTGTGTGTGTGTGTGTGTGTGTGTGTGTGTGTGTGTGTGTGTTTTTTATATGAAGGTGTGTGTATTTATCTGAAGGGGAGTATGTGTGTGTGTTTTATCGGAATGTGTATGTGTGTATTTTTGTTTAGGTGAAGGTGTGGGTTTATCTGAAGCTGTGTGTTTAGCTAAAGCTGTATGTATTTAGCTGAATATGTGTGTGTGTGTGTGTGTGTGTGTGTGTGTGTGTATTTTTTTAGCTGAAGCTGTGTGTATTTATCTGAAGTTTTGTGTATTTATCTGAAGGTGTGTATGTTTAACTGCAAGTGTGTGTGTTTAGCTGAAGGTGGGTGTGTGTGTTTAGTTGAAGCTGTGTGTATTTAGCTGAACGTGTGTGTGTAGCTGAAGGTGTGTGTGCGTTTAGCTGAAGGTGTGTGTGTGTGTGTGTGTGTAGCTGAAGGTGTGTGTGTTTGTTTAGCTGAACGTGTGTATGTATTTAGCTACAGGGTTGTGTGTGTTTGTTTAGCTGAAGGTGTGTGTGAGTGTGTGTTTAGCTGAACATGTGTCTGTGTGTTTATCTGAACCTGTGTCAAGTGAGTCATTTCTCTATATAGCTGGTATACATTGGAATAAATTGCCATTTCTCCAGGACCATGGTGCAACACAGAACAGGGCAGGAGTACAGTACACCAGACTACATAAAATGCAAATATACAACAGTGTGAGACAATAAGTGAACAGAACAAAATGTAAAGAATAATAAATACTTAGAACAGTGAATACACAGTACAATAATTACACAGTGCAGTGACAACAGAACAGTGTTGTGTAGGAAAGCTATTGCAACGATGAGCTGTAAACACTACTGAGTAGTTTAGCAGCAAGGTGATGGTATGTTTAGCTGCAGGTGTGTGTGTTTACCTGAATGTGTGTGTGTGTGTGTGTGTGTGTGTGTGTGTGTTTAGCTGAAGGTGTGTGTGTTTGCGTCCCTTCTTCTGTCCATCCTGAGGCACATAGAGATTGTGCTAGCTCCAGTAGACAGAGGCCAACCCTACGAGGATCCTGAGGCATCCAGAGATGGACCAGCTCCAGCTGGTTTCTGCC
>CM074969.1:2176-14625 GCA_037577455.1 Pangasius macronema | reverse complement strand
CACCCATTCCAACCTGCCTGCACTCGCTTCTTCACCTCTTTCCCACACTCTCCATTACTCTGGACTGTTGACCCCAAATACTTAAACTCCTGTACCTTCTTCACCTCTTCACCCTAATAGAAGTCAAAAATAATCCTAGATAATTATTTAGTACAACAGCAAAGGTAACTAGGAATAAATTAATCAAACTTCAATCTGCGGTACTTAATTTGTGCTGGCTCATGCTGGAACAGGATCTGATACCTCTGAGATTTGAAGTGTCCACATTCTGTAACTTATTTATATGGATCTGGCACCTCTGCAGTCTGCTTTTGTTCTATTAATAAAAATAAAATTAAATAAGTAGTAATTATAAAATCATTTTAATGAATGACTATTCTTTATGTTTTGCTGCACTTCCAAAAATACAATTGTATCCCTTCCATGAGGACCAGTTGTTAATCATAGCAGCCTGGCGTTATCAGACACACTCACTCATGCATCATGAATATTGTTAAAAAACACAAATGACTTTGTTGTCATTTCTTAATAAAGTGAGATGTGGGCATTTTTAGGTCATCTAAAGAACACGGAAATGCCACAAACAAGTAGAGCGAATCACCACACCAGCAGGAGACTGTAAGTCACATGACTGCGTTATGGAGTAATCTGAATAATTAGGCCAGCAAAGGAAATCTTTTTTCATTAATATCGCTATTTGTTTTGCTATATTCATTTTATGTTGTTTAAAGGATGTAATGTAATTTTGTAAGACCCAGTGTTCTGAGCAAAATGTTTGTTGTGAGGTTGAGCTCATATTGTAAAGCTTAACATATCAGACATTTACAGCTGATTCCAGTCCTCTCACAGCATCCCTGAACTGTTATGGTTACAATCTCTCCTTGTACTGTGGTCATCATGCCAATGCTATTAGCCCTACTGCTATATAACAGTATTCAACACTACTGTATTACTCGAAGTGCTTGGGGCACTGTTTGAGTATGTCTGTATGTTCTTAGACCTTTCAACCTCTGTCTACTTGATCACCTCTCACTTTACAAATTAAGCACTGAATCTCTGTTAAAAATAATAAACACTTCCCGTATCACTGGCTATGTATCTAAAACTTTTAAAGATACATAAACTATATAACAGGATTTTGTTACTGATCCTCTTTGACTAAGCAATTGGTCTCCTCTTAAACTCATTTCTCACTCCTCTCCCACTTGTCTCACTTTTGTCTTTTGTTGGCTGATTAATGGATGTTTACTCTGTGTTCACTGAAATATTCAAGCTTTTAGTTTTAGTTCTAGCCTGGAGCAATGATCTAAGAAACCTCACTGCCTGACATTGACTATGTTCATCTCTAACATACACAGGGAAGAATCATCATGAAAATCAGATCAAATGGGTAAAAACAAACCCTAACCCTAACTTACCATTAGCATTTATTTTGAGGCACTGATGAAAGCTCCCGATTATATATTGCTTTCCACACAAACAAATGGTTTTTATTACAATGTTCATCTGTTACACAACAGACAACACAACTGTTCTTAACATTTTAATAAATAATTTCTCCTCAAGTTGCTCTTCCTACACACGGACACTCTCAGTGCTGTATCAGTATGAACAGTCAGAGTACATAAGTTGTAGTACACAGTAAATCTGTATATTAGCAGAATAACAGAGCAGAGATTGTACAATTATTATGAAACTAATAATGGACTGATTTCCTATTGATTTTCTCTCCAAAGGCCATATTCACTGTAGAGTTATGAGCACAATGAGGATTTACAGATGTGCTGCATTTGTGCACATCTATAATAAGATGTAATTGCAGACCAGTGGCAAATAAATTACGGGGGTCCACAGGTGGGCCTAGCCCACCCAAAAAAAGTGTCTTGTTAACATTATTCACAAAACAGTTCTTGCTCCCTAGGGCCTGCTGCTTTAAGAAGCTGCAATGAGTGACAGATGTAAACCTTTCTGCATGGTGTATAGCTGTGTAGGAAGCTAGTTTAATAAAGCTAGTTCAATAATGTGCCTTTCCCCCTGCTGCTCGTATATTGTAATCAGAGGTTACAGTAACATCAGTTGTATTTCAGATTCTGTTAACACTAAATGTGCTGTGAGAGAGAACATCAGACTAATCTGAAAGTTCATTGAGGAAAATGGTGCAATGCTAAGTGCTAAGTCATTTATAACTGTAATAAAATTATCTAACAAAAATTATGGCTGTGTACTGTTCATGTTATCTTTAATCAGGATTTAGGGTACACCTGGTTTCCTTTTTATCATTAAATAGCTGAAGGCTTTTACTATAGTATTATGTATGAATGAATTGATTTAATAAAAATTTGATGAGACAGTGGACCATTTTGATTATTTTTTCTGGTAAAATCCTCACTTGAATAACATTATTTTAAATGTCATGGCAACCAAAGATTAATCTGACCAAAGATTAAACCAAAGATTAAGCCTAAATAGCCATGTTATATATGAATTTAAAAAAATGTTATGTTTGAATTGAAAGGCCTACAAACATTTACAGATAAGCACAGCAAAACCTGCCATCTCAGACTGCTTATATAACTGCAACACTCTATAGGGTGAGTCTGTACATTTTCTCAGTTCCTGTTGTAGCCTATGTTCAACTCTACTGTCATTGCTAGTTCAGGTAGGCAAATGTTAAAATGTTGAAAGGTGGGGAAACTCTTTTTTGTTTATGTTGTGTCTGAATTTCTTTTATATGTGATTTAATTTCTCATAGGCTGGCTGTGTGGCTATAGCCTTTTAGATAATTGTAACTGGTATTTAATTGAAATGAAATTCTAGTTGGCTTACTTAAAATCATTTGTAAAACATAGCACTATAAACAAGCCTGATTTTATCTGCCTATTTTTTGCAGCCAGTTGTTTTTCATTTTGTGACGAATTTTGTGATGAAAAAACCCTAACCCTAGGTGTGCTGTGTGCATTCTGCTGGATTTAAACAGCCCTCTTACTGTGGTTATGATAAGTCTATAGACAAGCAAAGTTGCTGAAATGTGTGTGGCAGCGGGGACATGGTCAAATGCCATTTGTAAATGGAGGGCGGAATCTGGGAGAAGGAGTGAGTAATTCCAGGAATGATCATTCATCTCTGGATAATTAACATGGTTCTTTATTTTGCTCAGTGTGTGTGGTGCAGGAAAATGTGCGTGGAGAGTGTGCATGGAACTAGCTGAGCTGGGAGGAAGCAGAAATGTGTGCATGTTTGTGTTTTTCGCTATGTCCCAAAGGAGGTGCTGAAAAGTGCCCCTGAACACAGGGTGGGAAAGATAAAAGTCAAGTCACGCTCTCCAAAGCCAGCCTCCCATGTCCTCATTCCTTGACACTTACCCAGGGTGCTTCTGCATGGTTCTGTAGCTGTGGCAATCTGTTTGTGTGTGTGTGTCTGTGTGTGCATGCATGTGAGACAGTTTGATGTAACCACAGTATGTCACGCTGAAATTTATGTTTTGACTGAAAATACACAAAAAAATTATGGAATGCCTTTCAAGGTCAATACTAAATACATAACTGTCACACTGTTAATTAATTAATTAATAATATTCCCCCTTAAAGTCCATGGAAAGGTTAAAGTCTATGAACATGGGTGTAAAAATACATTGTATGTTATATGGTTAAATCACCATGTTATAATGGTTAAAAAGAGCTCTTCATTAGCTTTTAAACATTATCAGAGGCAGCTTAAATCAGGAATTTTGGAGTTCTATTTCTGCTATGAAGCTCATTATGTTTCAGTTGTTTATTTTCCAGGACAGTATATTTAAGCAAGGTTTTTGGGAGAATTTATAATTTTTTTAAGATATTGTGAACCTGAAGTACATTTTAGAGGGGACGCATCTTAATCAGAGACATTGCTTATCTTAGTGTAAATGTAACAGATGTACTCTAAGTCAGTTTATTCTTCAAACCGTGGAAGGACATCCTTCAAACTGTGCATTTTCTTTACAGGACAATGCATTGAACTAACAAAAATAGTTGCATTATTTAATTAAATAAAACAAATCAAAATAGCAGCTTGAAAGTGTGATAAAATAGCCTACAGCTATATCTATATCTTTTTGAAGCTTTTCTCCATGTTTGATGAAAAGGCAATCATATGGTTGTAAAGTTTACCTTTAATCAACAGATTTAATTATTACCTCCAGCAGTTAACATGGTTTGAGTTATTGATGAGCAGCAAATTTAATCAACTTATGATTATTATCAGGTGTGGAATCTATTCGCACTTGGGGCCTCATTCCAAGTAACATGATTGGTTCAACCCTGTCACATTACTTTCTGTATTTTGTGATTCAGGGGAAATGGTTATTATGGTTAGTGAAAAATAAAACAGATTTTCATACCACAGGACTACTGTAATTAGCTCACCTTTGTCACACAAGCACTTTCACAGAGATTACAGTGAAAAAGGCACGTCTTTAACATGGCCTGCATCCAAAAAGTGTTTTTCTTTGCCAACCGAATGCTGGTACCAAATATAAATAATAAAAAATACAAATGGATGAACCTAGTGGCTTCCAATTTGCAAACCTGTGTGCATAAAATTGATGTATGGAAGTGTGCAAACAAGCCACTGCTTGGAGAAATATCTTCTTTGTGAATGCAAACCTGCAGTTCTGAGCTCCTCCCCAAACAAGCCCAGATTCGGTCCTGAGTGTGGACTCAACTATTTGGACCAAGTAGGAAAACACCCCAATAGACTTTAGCTGCATTTAAGTCCACTTTTTAATGCCCTTCCCTGGCTAACTTCCCTTTGTCTCATTCACTCTGATGTATGTCACTGCTGACGTTGCACGAGTGCCCACTACTGGCGGAACCCTTGCAATGGGTTTAAATGGAATGTCCTAAGCCCTTGATTACTTGATTACTGCACTGGAACCCGCCATGGACACTGTGGTAGCTCTTTCATTAGGAGTCTTTCAAAGGAGTTTCTTTGCGGAGTTATTTGGCAATTTCTGCAGCTGAGAAGAGAACATTCCCAGAGATTGAAGCAATCCCAGATTAAGTTAAAGATTATTTGTAATTCAGGTGCTGAAATATTGAAATAATGAACTTGTTCTGGAATGAATGATTATAAAGTTATACACTTCATTGGTTTTATGTTGTTGTCTGGACATATTGACATATACATCAACTTCACTTGTGATTTTCACCTTTTTATCAAGTAAATCAGAAACTTGTCCTAATTTATTACTGTATTTATTATTAACTACCCTATTAAAGTTGTCATTAATGAATAATGTCTATTATTATTGTTATTATTATTATTATTATTATTATTATTATTATTATATGTGGTATATATATTGTTGTTATTGTCCATAAAATCTAACTCTAATTATATTTATTTTTCAGCACCGAAGATGAATTGCGAATGTCAACACCAGTGTGCCAATACTTAAGATTTACTTTGAAGAAATTATGGACATAGAGTGACTTCAGACTGTCTCGAGATGCCATATCTATGTTGCTTAGGCTCCTTAGCATTAAAAAGAGGCATGGCTGTAATCCTGTAGTTGAGGTGCTTGTGTTACTCTATTGGCTTGGCCATATGGCTTCCTATAGGTTTGACCAGCGTGTTTTGGATTGTCCATTTTATTGCCTCCAAAGTTGTAGCTCTACGGAACAAGTGCATTCAGTTTCCTAAGCCTCAGGACTTTGACAGTATTGGAAGGATTTGCCAGACTAGGCCAGAGCCAATTCTTCAAAAAGTGTGTGGGTGCCATTGATGGGTGCCATATTAGAATAAAAAACCTGCAGGACCAGCTGCACAAGACTACTTCAATTGAAAGCTATTTTATTCTGTTCAATTACAGGACATTTGTGACAGCCATGGTATTTTTCTGGACACTTTTGTTGGGTATCCAGGATCGGTCCATAACACAAGCCCAGCATACATGCAAGCTCTCTATCCACCAGCAGGATATTTTATTCTAGGAGATGGCAGTTACCCATGCATCGAACTTCCCAAATGCATTCTTACACCATTTAAAGTACCTGTGGAAAGTGTCATTGAGAGACATTTTAATATTCATGTTTCCAAAGCAAGGTGTGTAATTGAGAGAGCTTTTGGGGTGATGAAGACATGGTGGTGTAGTGTCTTCTTCAAGGCCCTTGAAGTTGACTCACATTTTGTCCCTGACATCATCACATGCTGTACTCCATAATATATGCCTTGGGTTGGGGACTTGGAGGATACTGGACCTGAGACAGCAGGGGATGATGTGGGACCACCTCCTGAAACCTGAGTGGAGTAGCTCTGAGGAACACACTCGCTCACCAATTTTCATCACCCAGAACCCAGCTACATGACCACAACTACTTGTAAGCAGTAAACTCTCTTTCTTTTATAATTTTGGTCTATTAAAGAAACCACTTTGCTACATATGGAAACTGTAGTGGTAATTATATATTCAAAGTTTTATTTTATCAAATTTTTTTATAATATTATTTTAATTGAAGAACTTTGCAGAGTATGTAAACAGTGAAACGAACTCAAGATGTTTCTTTTGTCATTGTCTATTTTGTTAAGTGAAGAAGAAATTTGCAAAATAAATATTCACAGTGTAAATTGCTGCTGTAATTGTGCCATATTATTTTGAAATAATGCACTTCATTACTTTTTTGTTAATTTTTCTTGTCAATAAGAACTGCAATTATTGTTATATGCTAAAAAACGACAAAGGGAAAACACCTTAAATATCCCCTGACATTACTACAAGAAGTCAATCAACAAAACTAAACATCACGCACTGTGTATCAGAAACAATTACTAAATTTCCTTTTTCAGTATTACATCGCTAAGGCCTTGAACTGTCAGCCAGCCTCTCTAGAATGTGTAGGAGGCGGTCAGTCTGAGATTGAAGATGCTTAAACCTCTCTGCGTTTCCCTCTGCATAAGATTAAACAAAGGGTCTCTTCTTCTTCTTTTTGGTGTGGGTGTTCTGGGGCTGTTATCAGAGGAAGCAGACAGAGAGGCAGGCGAGGAAGCAATGGCTATCACTGACTGGGTAACAAAGGCTGATGATGATGATGGCTGTGAGTGGGTTGAGGATTCTGGGGCCACAGGTGGAGGTGGATCTTGTATGGAAGAGGATGGCACCAACTGGGTAGATGAATTTGGTGGGTTTGTTAAGGCAGGTGAAATTAAAACATGGTATAATGCATTAAATTAAACCACTTCCAGGTGCAGGCACTGCGTTCCTGGTCAGTTCCAGTGGCAGTTGGTGGGTTCCGGAGCTCCTAAATAAGGTTTCAAAGAACAGAACAGAACTTTCCATCTAACCTAATTTCTTTAACAATTGTCCTGGTGAAAGACATAAATGCTATTAATTAAAAACAATAATAACATGAATGTTCAGTATTCTGTTATTTCCAAAACAATCACTTATACTTACATGGGGCAGCCATGGCCTAATGGTCTGAGAGTCGGACTTGTAACCCGAAGGTCGTGTGTTCGAGTCTCGGGTCTGGCATGGATTGTAGGTGGGGGGAGTGAATGACCAGCGCTCTTTGCCACCTTCAATACCACAACTGAGGAGAGACCCTTGAGTAAGGCACCGATCCCCCAGCTGCTCCCCGGGCGCTGCAGCTAAAATGGCTGCCCACTACTCCGGGTGTGTGTTCACTATTGTGTGTGTGCACTTGGATAGGTTAAATGCAGAGCACAAATTCCGAGTATGGGTCACCATACTTGGCCACAAAGTCACTTCACTTCACTTCACTTCATATGTGACAGTGAATAACACAGACATAATAAATAATTTAAAAAAGCCTACATATGTGGAACCATGAAAATTTACGTTTCTGAGAGTAATACTCAGTCCCAAGACAATTATTTTCCAGCATTTCTTTGGCCAGTAAACAGGCTGTCATTTAATTAGGTAATTAGTTTCTTCATCCTATACAATAAAAATAAATACACAACCATTTTTATGTGGTTAATGTTAAATTAGCCTATAAAAAGAACTTTTTCCACAAGCTGGCCTATTATTAACATTGTACTTTTCTTTATTAATGTATTTTATGCAAATTAAGTCTGTGGGTATTTCACAACAGTAAAATTATAACATTACCAAGAACAAATAGCAGTCAATTTAATGTTTTTACAAGAATTATGCTGTTTTATGTCAGTATAACTCTTCTAAACTGCTTAATTTACCTAACTTAACTTACAGCTGTAAAGTTAAGCTACTTTTCCCTCCATTGTTTGATTAAGTTTGATAAAGTGTGTGTGTGTAAATTTATTGTGAGCAGTGCGAGTTGTTGTTGTGACGTCACTACCATATTGCATTACATGAGCTATGCAGCTGCCTGAAGTGTACATATGAATTAGACTTGCTCTCTCGGTCAAAATCAAGGGGTTGAGGGTCTGTCCAAACAAACTTCCCTCGTCCACTTGACGAAGTTGAACACACTAAAAAATGGGGATACCCCCTAGTGGGAGGACTTAAGGAAGTTTGTGAGTGGATGTCTAAAAGTAGACTTAAATGCAGCCTTTTTAACAAGTACAATAACACACATTGCAGTGAAGCTCCTCATCCACACCACCAGATGGCAGTTAAAGCTGCACAACATCTAATTGCTTGCATGTAAAAATATGGTTAGAGAAGGACAGCAAACTATATTTAAACATTAATCTTGGTGCTTGGAGGATCTTGGTGTCTGATATCTCAGTGTAAGTGTTTTGATTGGGCTAATCTGCAATAATGGGGAAAAGTGGTTCATGTTGCAGTGGTTTTGTTAGCAAACAAATAGTTGTCTGTTTTACAGGAAGGTCTCTTGCCAGTTTACTTTCTTTTGTTTTATTTTTCTTATACTGTATTATAATTTGTGCATCATATCAGAACTTTTGTGAGAAACTACAAAGAAATGACATGCTTGCATATGTTGTATAATATCACTACATCACCAATGATAAGGATTATCATTGTCTGTCTCCCAGTGCATTGCTGAGGGATTTCTGACCACTGTAAACCATGTTCACTCTGGGAATGAAACACACTAGCATCTGGTGAGAGATATCCTAAGCTTACTTTCAGAGACAATTCTAAATTTTTATGGTACATGTAATAATGTGGAAAGTATGAACTGAACTGCTGGGAATGTAAATGTTATATGTATGTATACACATGGGCCAAGGCCAAAATGGAAAAATATTAAATGTTTAATGGTCTTAACAACAAATTATTGGTCAGGAAGTTAGAAAGAAGTAAACAAAAAGATAAAGTAACTTTGTATGTGATAGCTTTGATGTCTTTAAAGGTTTAAGCCTTCTGGGTATACTTGGTCAGTTTTAAAAAAAAAAATAATAATAAAAAATAAAATAAATAAAAAATAAAATAAATAAAAAAGCTGTCTGCAAGTTTACCCACAAGGCTTAAACATTTAAAGAAATCAAAGGGAAAAGCTATCCCATACTAAGTTACTTTATCTTTTTGTTTAATTCTTGCTAATTTCCTGACCAATAATTTGTTGTTAAGACCATTAAACACTTAATATATTTTTTGCCCAATAGTGTGTACTGATATGCCATATACATATATATGTATATGGCATATCAGTGATTTAAGAGCATAGTATTATGGGTGTATGTATAAAGGTTGTATTAAAAACACAGCACACATCTAGCCACTGTCACTGCAAACAGCTTGTTTAATATTCAGAAAAAATGTCAGTGTATGATGTGCTTAATATTCCATTTTTCTTGCTAAGACAAATAGGTATGCGGTTGTTGAATGCAGTGTGATACCTGCTGAATTATTAAATACACAAATATGGCATTTTGGCAATTGTTCCAAAAACAGGTGGAGCAGTTACCAAGGTAAGCATTGACATGGAGATCAAAATCTAAAGTTATTGGTATATAATATAACTGTACTGTACTACAGTAAGACACCCTAAACACTTTTAAGGTTATTATCATCACTGTGTAACTGTTCAACAGCAGATTGGCAAACAGCAACATCTAAAACTACATCATATTCAATTCAGTTTTATTTGTGTAGGACTTTTAACAATGGACACTGTCACAAAGTGGTTTTACAGAAATATGTAAATTTGAGATTTAAATTTAGAAATGTATCCTTAATGAGAAAGCCAGAGGCAATGGTGGCAAAGAAAAACTCCCTGAGACAATATAAGGAAGAAACCTTCAGAGGAACCAGACTCAAAAGGTGACACCAGATTATAAATAATTCTTTTCTACAACTGTGTACTGTAGAGTCAAAAAGTGCAATTGTGTAACCAGGTAATTCATTACAGTTTTCACATGAAGTCTATTTTGTTGAAGTTATCAGCTGTTCACTGATGGAGACTTCAGTCCAAAACTGTTCATGGCAATTGCAGTCCTAAAGCTATAATAGCGATTGTAGGCCTAAGCCATCATAGCAAAACTGTTCATATTAGTTGTAGTCTAAAGCCATCTTCATGGTTTTTAAGTGGTCGGAACTACCAGTGTTTGTGTATACCACTGCCAGACACTTCTAAACTTCAGAAACAACAATACAGCCACTCTGCAGGATGAAGCTACACGATCTCAGCTTGCTGTGGGGACCAGGCCTCCAGCCCTTGGCTTCGCCTGATGCCGGTGGCCGGGGGAGGGGACGTCGCAAGCGGTGCGCGAGAAAGCAGAAGCGTGGAAAGAGGGTGGGGGTCCGTGCTAGGCTAAAAACAAACCCTAGCCGGCTGGCTCTCTCATCCATCCTGCTCTCCAATGTCTGCTCCCTGGACAATAAACTGGATTACATCCCACTCCAGCAAACTATGCGGTGTGAGTTTAGAGACTTCGTCTTTGTTTTCACAGAGATGTGGCTCAGTGACAGAGTTCCGGAGGCCACCATTCAGCTAGACAGGCTAGCCTCTTTCATGCCGAAAAAAACACAGCTCTGTGCAGTAAGGCTTGTGGCGGCGGCTTCTGTGTTTACATCAACTTGGAATGGTGCAAGAACTCTGTGCTAGTCTCTAGTTACTCCTCATCGCTGCTGGAGTTTGTGACTGTTAGATATAAACCTTTTTATTTACCATGGGATTTCACTACTGTTCTTATAATTGGTGCATACATTCCCCTCAGCGCTAATGCTAAGGAGGCACTCTGTGTACTGTATGGGGCTATTAGCGAGCTGCAGAATTCAAACCCTGATGGACTGTTTGTTGTTGCTGGAGATTTCAGCCATGCAAATCTCAAGTCAATGCTCCCTAAATTCCATCAGAATGTGGACTTTGCAACAAGAGGGAAGAACGTGCTGGACCTTGTTTACATAAACATCCATGGTGCATGCTGGGCAGAGCCCCGCCCCCACCTCGGCTACTCAGACCACATCTCTGTTATGCTAATACCAGCATACAGACCGCTAGTCAGACACTCCAAACCGGTTCTGAAGCAGGTGAAAACCTGGCCAGCAGGAGCCATCTCTGCTCTTCAGGACTGTTTTGAACTCACTGACTGGCACATGTTCAGGGAAGCAGCAACTGACGGCAACTTCAATGACTTGGAGGAATACGCGACATCAGTGACCAGCTATATCAGTGACCAGCTATATCAGCAAGTGCATTGATGACGTCACTGTGTCCAAGACCATCAGCACATGCTCCAACCAGAAGCCGTGGATGTGCATATGCTACTGACGACTCGAAACTCCACCTTCAGAGCAGGTGACAAGGTTGCCCTAAGAACAGCGAGGGCCAAATTGTCCCAGGCCATCAGAGAGGCAAAAATGCACATACACTCAGAGAATCCACAACCACTTCAAGGCCAGCAGAGACACGCCACACATGTGGCAGTGCATCCAGACCATACAGGACACCACCATCTGCCTGTTACAGTGATGCCTCTCTCCCAGATGCACTGAACAACTTCTACGTCCCCGTACCAAAGAAGTCTTAAGTGTCCTGTCTCAACGACTACCATTGCACTTACACCCATCATCATAAAGTGCTTCAAGAGGCTCGTCATGAGGCACATCAAGACCCTGCTGCCTCCCTCTCTGGACCCCCTTCAATTTGCTTACCACCCAAACCACTCAACAGATGACACTAGCACCACCGCCCTCCATCTGGCCCTCACCCACCTGAACAATAAATACACTTATGTTAGAATGCTGCTTGGTTAGGGTTAGGGTAGGGTGAGGGTAAGGGTTAGGGTTAGGGTAGGGTTAGGGTTAGGGTTAAGGGTTAGGGTTTAGGGTTAGGGTTAGGGTTTAGGGTTAGGGTTAGGGTTATAGGGTTAGGGTTAGGGTTAGGGTTTAGGGTTAGGGTTTAGGGTTAGGGTTAGGGCGTTAGGGTTAGGGTTAGGGTTAGTGTAGGGTTAGGGTTAGTGTAGGGTTAGGGTTAGGGTTAGGGTTTAGGGTTAGGGTTAGGGTTAGGGTTAGGTTAGGGTTAGGGTTAGGTTAGGGTTAGGGTTAGGGTTTAGGGTTAGGG
>CM074968.1:18048347-18058729 GCA_037577455.1 Pangasius macronema | reverse complement strand
CACTACACGGTGACGCGCTACATAGTCACTACACGGTGACGCGCTACATAGACACTACACGGTGACGCGCTACATAGTCACTACACGGTGACGCGCTACATAGTCACTACGCGGTGACGCGCTACATAGACACTACGCGGTGACGCGCTACATAGTCACTACGCGGTGACGCGCTACAGTCACTACGCGGTGACGCGCTACATAGTCACTACGCGGTGACGCGCTACATAGACACTACACTGTGACGCGCTACACAGTCACTACGCGGTGACGCGCTACATAGTCACTACGCGGTGACGCGCTACATAGACACTACACGGTGACGCGCTACATAGACACTACACTGTGACACACTACATAGTCACTACACAGTGACGTGCTACATAGACACGACGCGTGATGCGCTACATAGTCACTACACGGTGACGCGCTACATAGACACTACACGGTGACGCGCTACATACACACTACCCGGTGACGCGCTACATAGACACTACCCGGTGACGTGTTACATACACACTACACGGTGACGCGCTACATAGTCACTACACGGTGACGCGCTACATAGACGTACACTATGCTACTGTATTCTATACCCTATGTGTGGAGTCTGAAACCCAAATGGACATGGAGTGCACTAGATAGGGCGTAGAGGGCGTTGTTTATATCATCCCATGGAGTGCACTAGATAGGGTGTAGAGGGCGTTGTTTATATCATCCCATGGAGTGCACTAGATAGGGTGTAGAGGGCGTTGTTTAGAGGGCTGTGTAGCTGAATGAAGTGCACTAGATAGTGCACTACATGTGTTATATCATTACCTCCTTCACTGTTTAATAATGAAGCTGAGTAAAAGCTTGGATAATTACTGTATGTGTGTGTGTGTGTGTGTGTGTGTGTGTGTGTGTGTGTGTGTGTATCACAGTGGAGGCATTCGAGGAGGTGTGTGACAGTGTGTGTGTTCCTCAGTATAACTCTGATGGAGAGGAGCGAGTCATTCTCTTTCTTAAACTGGTGCAGAATCAAACGTTCAGCTCCGAGCTGGTGGCAAAAATACGCAGCGCCATCAGAGTGTCTCTGTCTGCTCGCCACGTCCCTGCCGTCATCCTGCCCATTACAGACATCCCGGTACACACACACACACACACACAGTAACACACAATAACACACACACACAGTAACACACACACACAGTAACACACAATAACACACACACACACACAGTAACACACAATAACACACACACACAGTAACACACAATAACACACACACACACAGTAACACACAATAACACACAATAACACACACACACAGTAACACACAATAACACACACACACACACACAATAACACACACATACACATACATACACACACACACACACACACAATAACACACACACACACACACACAATAACACACAATAACACATACACACACACACAGTAACACACACACACACACACAGTAACACACAATAACACATACACACACACACACACACACACACACACACACACACACACACAATAACACACACACACACACACAGTCTGTCCTCTACTCTCACACACACAGTAACACACAATAACACATACACACACACACACACACACACACACAATAACACACAGCAACACACAATAACACACACACACACACACACACACACACACACACACACACACACACACAGTCTGTCCTCTACTCTCCTTTTTCTTTCTTTTCTGTGATTATTTGTTTGTTGTATTTTCTGCTTTTTCTTTTTCTCTATTTTTTATTTCAGCTTTGTGTTTTTTAATCGAAGCTCTTTTCATCTTTTCACTTCCTTTTTTCTTTTTCTGTTATTTTTCTTTTCTGCTTTTTTAATCCTCATCCTTTTTATCCTCATCCTTATCTTCTTGCTTTTTCTTTTTCATCCTCTGTTATTTCCTGTTATTTTTTTTCTTTTATTGACCTTTCAGATGTTCTGTACCACCCGAGATTAACGACCTGCTTCCTTCTGTTTTTATTAATAGTATTATTTGTGTGTGTGTGTGTGTGTGTGTGTGTGTGTGTGTGTGTGTTCGTGCGCAGTACACCATCAGTGGGAAGAAGGTGGAGGTGGCGGTGAAGCAGGTGATTGCGGGGAAGGAGGTGAGTCAGCGTGGTGCTTTCTCCAACCCTGAGTCTCTGGATCTGTACAAGAACATACCTGAGCTGCAGAACTTCTAACCAACAAGCTGCTGGAGCTCCACCACCTGCTGTAGCCCTTGAACACCTGATGGAGGAACAGAACTTCTGAGAGTGTTTGAAATCATGACGAACTCCTGATGGAGCTTCAGATGATCTTGCTGATCTTCTGATATGAGTGATATGACCTCCTGCAGTGGTGGGAAAATGGAAACACAGAGTCATCAGGAGTCACATGACCATGAGTGACCTCATCATCAGGAGTCACATGACCATGAGTGACCTTCAAAAGCCTAAAAACAAAACCAGAGTCGTCATGGTTACGATGTCAGTTCATCTGACGCTCACACTGAAGTTAACAGTGAGAGTGGAAAAGATTTATTAAAGCAGAGTTCTAACCACGCCCCCTTATCATGACCCCACCCTTTATAATAACCCCACCCCTTATCTTAACTCCGCCCCTAAACTTAACGGTTAAGTTTAACACTACAGTTGGAGCTGCAGGAATTTTATTGTGATTATTATTACTATTTAATTAGCTATAAACAGTTGTAATTAAGATAAGAAAACTAACCACACCCCCTGACTGTAGCCCCGCCCTCATTGTCATTCTGCTCTAATCCTAGCTCCTCCCCTAACCCTGACACTCCTTACTATAACCTCATCCAATCTCACACCTTCATCTAAGATTATCCCTCCTCATAACCCCGCCCCTGAATAAAACCCCACCTGTAATCCTAACTCCACCCACAGTCTTAACCGCACCCATATTCGGGATCCTACTAACTCAGACCCCACCCACCCGACATTAACCCCATAATGGTAACTCCACCCCCTAACTCTAACCGCGGTCATAATCCCGCCCCTCGGCTGCGCAGCTCTGTGTCGTAAATGTAAATAATGAATTTAAAATTATTTAAATTGGATTTTTAAAACATTAATTTTATATTCAATCCCTAAAACAGGTTTTACCCATAATTCCCTGGGAGAGGTATTGCGTTTGATCACACACATTCCTCGCGCTCCATTGTAAGGTCTGGTTCTGTTTAATGACAGCTGTAGGATAATAACTGGAGTAACGCTAGAGCTCCGTTCGGCTTCTGTAGCCGTGTTGTGTTTAAAGATGTAAATGTGTTTAATGTGCAACTAATATTTCTGCTCACAAATCACTTTATTGCACAGTGTTGCATGTTAACGTGAATATATTTATAACTCATCCTGCTCCGAGTGTGTCGTCTTTCTCTCCGGGACTTTGTCCTTTTGTTCCTGTTTATAGATATCAGTGTGTCAGCGTCAGAGTCTTTCTTTCGGCTTTCCAAACCGAGGCTACGGGGTTTAGTCACATGCATCATTAGTGCACCAGGCTAATAGCCGTTACATTAGCCGTTACATTAGCCTTTACATCAGCCGTAACATTAGCCGTAACATTAGCCGTTACTTTAGCCGTTACATTAGCCGTTACATTAGCCGTAACATTAGCCGTTACATTAGCCGTTACATTAGCCTTTACATTAGCCGTAACATTAGCCGTTACATTAGCCGTTACATTAGCCGTTACATTAGCTGTTACATTAGCCTCGTAGCTTCAGTATAAAACTAAAGAGGTAAACTTCACACACTGCTCACGTCTCAGCTGATTCTGTATTTGGGGTAAAAAAAAATTCCTTCATTACCCCACAGACTTCAGTGCCTGGACCCCCGTCATCGCTTCTCCTGATCCTGTACGTCAAATTACCATAACAATAACAATGCAGCTTATTATTATTATTATTATTATTATTATTATTATTATTATTATAATATCAGGCAGTGAAGTGTTGAGCAGTAAAGTGGTGCAATAAGAGGATTTATTTTGCCATGATATAAAATAAAGCAGGAGATGGAGAAGGAATGAAGCTCTATCTCTCTTACACACACACACACACACACACACACACACACACACACACACACACACACACACTCTTCATCTTACTTTCCACCAGGGTGTTTTCCGGTGCGATGATCAAAATGAAATTGTGTCTGAAAGAGAGATGAGAAAAGCGAGAGAAGGAGACAGAAAGAGACAAAGCGTGAGGAAGAACAGAGAGATGAACAGAGAGATGAACAGAAGGAATGAAAGAGAGATGAACAGAGAGATGAACAGAGGGAATGAACAGAGAGATGAACAAGGAATGAAAGAGAGATGAACAGAGGGAATGAACAGAGAGATGAACAGAGGGAATGAACAGAGAGATGAACAGAAGGAATGAACAGAGAGATGAACAGAGAGATGAACAGAGGGAATGAAAGAGAGAGCACATGGACACAGAGAGACAGACAGGTGAGTGGATGAGGAAAGGAAAAGGAAGAAGGTACACGCAGAAATGGAACGACAGATAAATAAAAATGTACAGGGAAAGGGATAAAAGGATAGACAAAAAAGAGGTGTAGAGGAAGAGAAATAGAGCAATAAGAAGAGAAAGAGCTAAACAAAGAAATCAAGAAAGATAAACAGGCAGAAAGAAAAAGAAAAATAGAGCTTGAGAGAGATTAGGAGAGAGAGAGACAGAGACACAGAGAGAGAGAGACAGAGAGAGAGTGAGACAGAGAGAGTGAGACAGACAGAGAGAGAGAGAGAGAGAGAGAGATGATGTCTGGCTGTAAAATGAGAGGACACTATCTCCATATAAATTGTCATTTGGACGGGCAAATACAGACACGTCCCTTCCTGCAGTGTGTGAGAGAGCAGGGGGAGGTGTGTGTGTGTGTGTGTGTGTGTGTGTGTTTGGGGGGTGACAGTGGGGTCACAACTGTGTGTGTGTGTGTGTGTGTGTGTGTGTGTGTCTGTGTGTGTGTGTGAGACGCATTGTCGGGTGCATCTTGCTCTCGATGATTGAAATGTTCAGACGTGCTTGTCTGTAAATTGCCTCCGCTCAACATCTAATCTCAGCACACACTCCTCCTTATGTGTGTGTGTGTGTGTGTGTGTGTGTGTGTGAGACATGAACCGAGAGCAAAAAGAGGGTGGTGATGAAAGGATGTGCACTTATTTCTCATTGTGCACCGAGTGTGCAGCTGCGTTCTCCATCAGCTCGACACGTCTCTGACTTCAGCTGAGTATCAGCCACACACACGCGCATGCGCGCACACACGTACACACACACACACACACACACACACACACAGCGGGGCCGGGACGATGTATTGCTCGCATGCTGTACCATGACAACGTAGCTGTAACGGTTCTTCCTGTCGCACCCAGACTGTGATCTTTAGACCTGATCTGCTGATTTCAGCTTCTCCCTTTAATGGACAATAAATCAGTAAATCAGCGCAGAGATGCTCCCACTGCTCCCACTGCTCCCACTGCTCTCACTGATCTCACTGATCTCACTGCTCTCACTGCTCCCACTGCTCCCACTGCTCTCTCTGCTCTCACTGCTCTCTCTGCTCTCACTGCTCTCACTGATCTCACTGCTCTCACTGCTCTCACTGCTCTCACTGCTCTCTCTGCTCTCACTGCTCTCACTGCTCTCACTGCTCCCACTGCTCTCACTCTCACTGATCTCACTGCTCCCACTGCTCCCACTGCTCTCACTCTCACTGATCTCACTGCTCTCACTGCTCTCACTGCTCTCACTGCTCACTGCTCTCTCTGCTCCCACTGCTCCCACTGCTCTCACTGCTCTCTCTGCTCCCACTGCTCCCACTGCTCTCACTGCTCTCACTGCTCTCACTGCTCCCACTGCTCCCACTGCTCTCTCTGCTCTCACTGCTCTCACTGCTCCCACTGCTCCCACTGCTCTCACTGCTCTCACTGCTCTCTCTGCTCTCACTGCTCTCACTGCTCTCACTGCTCTCACTGCTCTCTCTGCTCTCACTGCTCTCACTGCTCACTGCTCTCACTGCTCACTGCTCTCACTGCTCCCACTGCTCTCACTGCTCTCACTGCTCTCACTGCTCACTGCTCTCTGCTCTCACTGCTCTCACTGCTCTTTCTGCTCTCACTGCTCTCGCTGCTCTCACTGCTCTCACTCACTGCTCTCACTGCTCTCACTGATCTCGCTGCTCTCGCTGCTCTCGCTGCTCTCGCTGATCTCGCTGCTCTCGCTGCTCTCACTCACTGCTCTCACTGCTCTCACTGATCTCGCTGCTCTCGCTGCTCTCACTGCTCTCACTGATCTCACTGCTCTCACTGCTCACTGCTCACTGCTCTCACTGCTCTCACTGCTCTCACTGCTCTCACTGCTCACTGCTCTCACTGCTCTCACTGCTCTCTGCTCTCTGCTCTCTTTATGTAACGTGTGGAAGGAGTCTCCAGTGTCAGCGCTCTGTAACAGTCAGAGGCGAAGCTGGAACTTTAGTTTTGTGACGTCTTCAGGACAGAGGAGTTTACGCTGCTTTGCGGTTTCTCAGTAACGTGCGGAACAAGCTGCGATTTTATGTCTTATTAACGTGAAGAGAGAGAATAAAGAGGCTGGTGAGGGGACGAGTGTTTATAGCTGCTGTAACGTAAGCGACAACAGGAACTCACTTGTTTCACAGATATTAAATGTAACTCTAAAGAGATAAAAAGTAAAAACAGTATTGTGGATGAATTGCTGTGGCGTGAGAGGAATAAAACGCAGTAAGACGCGGTTTCTTTAACTGCAATCGTTCAGACCGTAACAGAGCAGAATGAATTTTACTGAGCGTTGAGAGAAAGTTAAACACTGAACTCAACATCAGCTCAGTGTTCAGAAGTGTTCAGCTTCCTGATGTTCTCACATCTGCAGCCTGAACATCGTGTTCATGTCCTCCAGCTCAGAGGGGTTCAGCGTGTCAGTGTTCAGAGGAACAAACGCAGAGAGATGTTAGTGTTGAAGGAGAGCAGGATGAAGAACACGCTTAGAACACGCCTGCACACGTGACTACAGCCAACTCCGTCACTTACTGAACATGTGGAAACTTCCTCACGTCAGTGCTCCATCCGCGGGTCATGCAAGTCAGGTAGTCTCACACACACACACACACACACACACACACACACACACACACACACAGGGATGTATCAGGGCAGAAGCAGACGGGGAAAATGAGGAGACGTTCTGCATTCAGTGTGTGGAATTGTTCTATTTGCAGACAAAATGGAGACGACAGGAAAAAAAGAGGAATGTGCACATTTGCATGAAATTGGGGGCTGATTGTGTGTGTGTGTGTGTGTGTGTGAGTGTGTGTGTGTGTGTGTTTCTGATACACCACAAATCCACAGGATACACAATAAATGAATCCATGTGGAAAAATCACTCTAAATCATCAAGCGTGACAAACACAGAGAAAACGCAATCAACACCAGCGTTAGTTTATCTAACATCAGCCCAGTTATTCAAATGCAGAATCATTCTATAATTACTGAAGGGGTATAAGTGACAAACAGTGTGTGTGTGTGTGAGTGTGTGTGTGACAGTAAAATACTGATTAAAAACACAGTGTGATGAAGCTGAGTCCTGCAGCAGCTCGGCCCGATCCGTTTATTCCTCTTCATCACAATTACCAATTATTATTTATTAATAAACAGCACGTCGTATCTTCTGCCTATTTCTGGTTACAGTTAATATCTGTGAAATGAGTTTTTCACTTACATTATATTTATATAGTTTTAAAAACTTTGCATGTAACAAGTGTATTTTTTTTGCATAATTTATAAAATAAAGCTTAAAGTGACGCTCGCGATGATGTAAAGAAAGTAAACGGACTTCTGGCTGTGAAACGTTACGATGTTCGACTCGCGGAGTAACAGAAAACATCATGTTTTTATTTTAGAGATATTTATGTTTTAAGAAGAATTTTTTAATTTGAAAGATTTAATATGTGCAGATTAAAACGCAGAAGTGAAGGTGATGAAGCTGAGATTCAAATAATACAAAAATAACGAATATAAAACGTGTAGGAATTATTGGGAATTTATATATGAACACATGAAAGATACAAAAACATGCAAATTTTTTATTTTCTATAATTTTTAGATAAAAGTTTGTAGAAAGAAGTGAAAGCAGCCACAGTGGCTGTAAATCGAGATGATTTGAGTAAAGTGTAAAGTTGAAGGTGTTAAAGTTTCTCTCCGGCGTTCGTGTTGTGCTGCAGAGACGCTTGAGTGAATCGGATAAACTCATCGGGTTTACGGCTGAGGAGCCGAGTGTGAGCTGAAGCTGCGCAGTGTGTGGACGCGGACCGGCTCTGGGTCAGAGCGCTGACTGGTTCAGGGTTTTAAACACGTCGATGGAAAGCGCTCAGTTTAGCGCTGAATGTTTACAGAACGTTTCTCTGCTAATGTTTCATTTCTCATCGCGATCCTTAAAACCACTCAGACAGGAAGATCCGAGACTCCCAGACTTCAGTTTCAGATTTAATCTGAAGCTCAGTGGCAAAGCTCAGGAGTATTGATGAGACGAAGCCGTGCTCAGATTCGCCGTTTAAAACTTCAGTGGAAAAGTTGCGTCAGTGTGTCCGTGAGGAAAGTTGCTGGTATTCAGAGTCGGGTTCCGCAGCTGCTTCAGTGGATTTTCTGAGCTCCACATTCAGATGATTAAAATCAGCTGCGTGAAGTTCACACCTCCGAGGTTACCTACAGCGTCCAGACCACCGGCTTTAACACAAACACTCACCTTTAAACCTGAAAACTGGAGAGAAGATGCGGACTGAAGAAGGAAAAGCGTTTTGTTAGATGTAATATGATGTAATATAAAAGTGAGAAACTGCGCATTAATATTTACAGAAAAATAATTTGTTTGCTCCAGATTTTGTGTTTAATTTCTTCTACTTAAAATGAACAGAATGTATAATTTGGCTTGGGGTGCACATACTTTTTATGTCGTCATATTGTCCAGCTCCAGATCTAAATGTGTAGATGTCGTCAACGGTTCAGGTGGAACCTCAGAGGTCCTGCACAGGTTCTGGGATCCTCCTGATGGCAGGTTCTACTTCCGATTCACAAACACTGAACATGTGATCATCCACACTTTAGTTCCCTCAGCAGCTCTGAGATGACGGAGACCTGAACGTGTGGAGCGGAGAACCTGAACCCAGCCTCTGTAAAGGAAATGACTCGTCTGGAGTCTTTCTGAGTGAATCATTTTGACATGAACAGAAAGAAATGGGTTAATAATAAAGAGAAAGTGCGTGTGTGTGTGTGTGTGTGTGTGTGTGTGTGTGTGTGTGTGTGTGTGTATGTGTGTGAGTGTGAGTGTGTGTGTATGTGTGTGTGTGTGTATGTGTGTGTGTGTGTGTGTGTGTGTATGTGTGTATGTGTGTATGTGTATGTGTGTGTGTGTGCGTGTGTGTGTGTGCGTGTGTGTGTTCTCCAGCCAGTTCTGCATGTGAAGCTCCTGAATCCTGGCTGAATGAGGAAGATAACGGTTGTGTAGGTAATTCCGTGTGAACGCTCCGTCTGCTCCCGAGCTGTTTGTTGCATTTTAAACACTCAGCGTGTCGCCTCTGAATACTGAATCACCGCCACCGCCGCCGCCGCCGCTCTGTTCTTTGGGACGCTGCAGGTGTTTTTTAGCACTAAGTTGAGAGTGGAAATGAGACGAGGCCTGCGCTTAATGCACGTTTCGCCTTTTTTGTGATTCGGACGCAACCTTTCCGCCCTGTATACTGCTGAAAATAATCACAAAGGACACGAAACAATTCCAGCAGATTTGCAACATCCGCTGTAGCTTATTTTCTCTGTCAGGAAAAATCAATGGCACGAATCTGACGGGGAGTTTCACTGCTCAAGCGCACACACACACACACACACACACACACACACACACACAAAATGGGAGAACAGCCAATCACATCACTCCATACACAATAATATAACAAATAAATCAGCCAATCTGAACTCAGATGGATAGGTGCACAGACAGACAGATGGATGTGTAGATAAAAAGATGGATGTGTAGATATACAGATGGATGTATAGAGACAGGTGGATGTGTAGAGATAGGTGGATGTGTAGACAGACAGGTGGATGTGTAGAGATAGGTGGATGTGTAGACAGACAGGTGGATGTGTAGATAAAAAGATGGATGTATAGATAGACAGATGGATGTGTAGATAGACAGATGGATGTGTAGATAAAAAGTTGGATGTGTAGAGACAGGTGGATGTGTAGAGACAGGTGGATGTGTAGACATGTGGACAGACAGATGGATGTGTAGAGACAGATGGATGTGTAGAGACAGATGAATGTATAGATAGACAG